>APFE030975862.1:0-10996 GCA_000404065.3 Pinus taeda
GGAGAGTAAGAGAGAGAAAGGGGGGGTAGAGAGGAGGAGGGGAGAGAGGGAGAAGAAGGGGGAGGTAGACAGGGCGAGACAAAGGGTGGGGAATGGGGATAGAGAAATAGAGAGGAAGGGAGAGAGGGATAGAGAGATGATGGGGGGAAGGGTTGGGGAGAGAGGGGAAGAGGGAGGGGGAGAGAGGGCGAGGGCAAGAGAGAGAGAGAGGGCGAGGAAAGAGAGGGAGAGGGAGGGGTTTGGTGGAAAAGGGGAGGGGGAAGAAGGAGAGAGAGAGAGATAGAGAGAGAGAGAGAGAGGGATGGGAAGAAGAGAGAAAGCAGTAGTGAGAGGGGGACATGGAGAGAGAGAGATAGAGGGGGTAGAAGAGGGGAGGGGGAGAGAGAGCGAGGGAGAGGGTGGGGGATAGAAGATGGGGAAGAGAGGATGGGGGAGAGAGAGAGAGAGAGAGGGAGAAGGAGGAATAGAGGGGGTGAAGGAGAGATAGAGGCTGAACGGGAGAGGGGGAGAGAGGGGGTGGAGAGGGAGAGAGAGATAGAGGTGGAGAGACACAAAGAGAGGGGGCATGGGAGAAAGATGGGGAGGGGGAGAGAGACAAAGAGAGGATAACTCCACGTACCACTTGACCATATATTGGGTTAGAACACATATTTCTTTCAACCAATCACCCTCGTGCCATATTCCAGGCACGAATGTGGGACTCACAAAAAAAAAAACCAGGGCTTCCTTAGGATTTACCACATATCCTGACATTACTGGTCAAGTTATTTATAGGCCTGAAATGCTCATCTATTCCACTAGACTTTACTACAATCCCACCATTATCAATCAAGGGATTTTTAGGCCTAAACAATAAACATACACTACTAGGATTTACTAAAATCCCACCAAAATCAGTCAAGGGATCACTAGGCCCTAAACAAACATGTATTCCTTTGTATTTATTCACCAATATCTTGAGGAACTTTCCTATATCTACCCTCAGGGCAGTATCTACCCTCAGGCTATACTGCCTATCTCGCCATTATAGGTCACGATATTTTTAGGCCCTTGGGAATTTTCTTGAGACCACCTCAACCGATTCCAAAACCATCCAATAATCCAATCTCAACCAAAGAGTGAACTCGATCACACTATGGTTATTAGGAAATGACAAGGCAAAGTTGAAAACCATTGTCACACCCGGTAAAGCCCATGCTAATGACACAAGAGTACCAAATATACACATGCATGTACCATGCATGCCAAAATCAACAAGAAAATCATACATGTAACTTGATTCCTACAAAGCAATCCACTTGTAGCCACTTGATCCAACTATTCCTTTCTTGATCCTTACTTTCCTTTCCTTTCTTGTCCTCCCTTTTCCTTCCTTTCTCCAATGCTAGAGTGCTCCAAGAATGCTCTAAGTGTGCAAGAGTATGAGAGTTAGAGATAATAGAGAAAGAGAGCTCCAAAATTGAACTCACAAAATCTAACACTAAAGAAAGCCATGAACTCAACCTCATAAAATGATTTATTATTGAGGCCTCTAATTTCTTCAATTTCCTCTATTTCTCCTTCAATTTCCTTCTCATGAAAATATGTAACCATTCACCTTCCTTTTCTCTTATTTTCCATTATTCTCATCAATAAATTTCCAATTAATGCCTCTTTCCTTTGCCAATTTCCATAGCCATTAAATAATCGAAATAAACACCCACTAGGATTATTTACCCACCATTCAAATTGGAATAGGCATCTAATGACCTTGGTCTTATTTTTCCATTATTAACTTTATTACATGAAATTTTAACTTGGGGCTGTTACATACTACCACATTTGGCATTCCTATGTAGAGACACAATCCCCCCATAGATATCATATTGAAACCCACTTCCATTTATGTCTTCATTGATCTCTTCCTTAATTACAAAGATGAAAAGTTGATGTATGCTTGAAAAAAATAGGAGAAAGTATCCAAATCAATTTTTACAACTATCCATTTCATTTCTTAAAAGAGACCCATTATTTCACTAATCCATCCTTTTCAACAAATATTGGGATAATTATACTTATTGACGCTTCATATCTTATCGGAATTTTATTAAAAATTATTATGAATGTCATCATAGTGATGAGATTTCAATTACGCATTTTGTCGAGTAATTTGCATGCATATCTTGTTCTCCCACCTCTAACATACATATCAAGAATTGCAATTCCAATTAACAAGTTATCCCCAAATACAAATCTCATTATGTATTGAAGGATTTCCGTTCCATATTCCAAATCTACCGCACTTACACAAGCAAGAAGAAAATTGGAAAATGTGAACCATTTTTGCTAGACACCCATTATTTGCGATGCCAAAGTGATATCATGATAATCAAACTTTGCATAATTTTTAATCATGGTAGTCTATGAGACTACATTTTGTTTAATAATTTCATCCATAACTTGCTAAGCCTTTTCTAATTCCCTCACATTTCATGAAAAATAACAAGATTGTTTCCCTTGGAGAAGTGTGGCTTAAATCCCTTATGAATCATGTGATTATGGAACATTTTAATAAATTCCATAGAACTCTTCTCAAGACCCACATGCAAGAGAGGTATATAATTATATATTTACATGAGTTACTTTACGATCCATTTGACAGTTCCAAGTCTGGCTTTTAACTAGACATTTTTTGAACTTGCCGAATTAGAGCATTGGCTTGAATATCTATTTCCATAAAATGATGGGAATCCATTCTTATATATTGGTTGCAGTTGGTTCTTAATTTTTTAAAGTGTGTAGTAAGTTAGACATAGAAAACACATACATTTTCTTTCCATTTGCATTGTCTGAGCTAAACTTGACCAACCGATAAAGGTTTCCTCAGTCCTGAATGTATTTCTCCACCACTATCCACTCAAATATTTTTCCACAAAAAAAATAAAAACATCAGATGTTGCAAATTGTTGAGTCTCATCCATAATTTCTACAACACTTATCATTTCCACATACATGAATGCACTCTATGCAAACACAATGTTCCCAAAGAAGATTAATACCAACAATATTTGCAACACATGAAAAACTTGGAAATGCACAACATCCAAGGAAACAAACATTTTAATGAATTGTTCCTTCAGTGAAAGACCCAAATTTTGAAAATTGTAGTTAAAGTGTTCATTTTTCTCATGATTTAATGAATTTGGCAGTTAAATGGTTGGGGTTGAAGTTAACGAACAATCAAAGATTGTGTTCCTTCTAGCTATATTTCTAGACGAATATTTGTTGGAACATTGTTCTACACAAATCAATGAAAAGAGAAAAACATACAATAATTAATATATTACATTCATAATTCAAAATCCTATCAAAACAAAAAATACTTCAAACACATGTTATGTTCCAAGACACCGAGTGGGCACAAATTCTAGAGGACTAATGATATTCACTATATAGGTGTTGGAAGGAATGCCCCACCCCACATTTCTAGTAGAATGTCTGAAATTCCCAACCATGTCACCAAGAATATTGCTATCACCAAATAAACAAAATGCAACAAATTATTCATTGGCATCATTGTGCCCATCTTCCAATACTCCATTTCTTGCTTTGTTTGAGGAAAAACCTTAGTTCTCGCTTGCATGAACACTCTCTTGGTAAACACAATGTTCCTAATGAACATTATTGTTATAAAAAAATGGTACAATAAAAAAATTCTAGCATCTTCAACATGCACATAAACAAACGTTTCAAGAAAATGTTCTTCCCATTATACTACTCATGTTCCCATACTTATGATTATCGGCTTCCTCATGTTGATGATTTATTAAAGTTTGTTTCTTTTACCGATACATGACTCTTCTACATGCATTTAGTGCATCCTTATTCTACTAATGCTATTTTCAGTGATACTCATTCGCACTTTCCCATGAATTAAGGAACCAAGCTCTTTTTGAAGTATGCTTGCTTGTTCCTTCACTTAACATTTCTGCAAAAAAAATTAGTTCCTTTGTAATTTTGATTTTCAATCTTTCATCTCATGTTACATCTTCAACAAGTTCATGTATTTATGCTCACTCACTTTATACATCAAGTAAATTCAATATTAAATAACTTTAAATACTAGCAATTAGCCTTTCATATTACAGAAACACATATATAAACAATATTTCAAACACTGCAATACAAAAACAATCATCATTTGTGCAATTTCATATAAGAAATAACAAAAGACTTTATACAGCCCAGACATACATAAAAAAAAATTACATTGAAGTCCATAGTTCAATCTGCAAAATAGCAGATCAATGCAAGAAATATCCAAGAAAAATATGAAAAATTGACATGAGTATGTTTCATCAAATAGCCCAAATTCATATTACACTAATAGTTAAACAATGACAGTTTTCATTACTAACTGTCCAAATTCATATTATAGTAATAGTTTTCATTAAACAATCCAAACATATATTCGCATGACTATGTTTTCATTAAAAAGTCCTAAATCATTCCTTTAAACAATTGTTTTCTTCCAAAAAAATCTAAACATGTTTAATAACATAAAAGGTAAAAAAAATTATTATTTAAAATACGAAATTCGAACATCGGAGCTATGTATTTCATAAAAACATATCTCTTTCTCTTGATCTTCCAATTTCTGACTAACAGGGTCAAGCTCCATACTCGAACAAAAGAAAACAATCTTCTTCACACCCGACCTCCCGACCATCATCGTATGTCTTACCTTGACTACGTAGCATGTTAGGGTTGGGGACACCATTGGTAGAAACTTGAATTTAACACCATGCTAACTTCTGACTAGTCGATTGGCTTCAGTTGCGAATATGAATAAAATATTTTATATATTGGTTTGAGTCCTAACCATAATTTTGTTTTAACTTTCTTTATTTTCTTTTAAATTAACTCCACTATTGCAATCCCTTATGTTTCAATAAAACCTTAGTCGAACTCCGATAATCCAACCTCACCTCCATTTTCGCATCAACATGGTTCAAACGGTTTGTCACTTTAATGAGAAATTAACACCTTTCATTCAAATTTATTGTTGCTCGTTCCGAGGGTTTAAACAAAATTTAGCAAGTTTCCTACTTTTTGCTTTCTATTTTTCAATATGTTCTTCACACCCTAATTACACTACTTGTCTAAAATTTTGATTTTCAATCTTGAATCTCTTATTACATCTTCAACAAGTTCAAATATTTACGCTCACTAACTTTATACATGAAGTAAATTTCAATACTAAATAAATTTAAATAGTAACAATCAGCCTTCCATATTATAAAAACATACATACAGACACACACACACACACACACACACACACACACACATATATATATATATTTATGACAAATACTTCAATACAAAAAAAACACTACCGTTTGTGTAGTTTCCTTTAAGAAATAGCAAAAGACTCTATATAATCCACAAAGACAAAACAAAAATTGACATTGAAGTGCATTGTTTGATCTCAAAAATAACAGATACACACAAGTAATATCCAACAACAATATGAAAAAATGACATGACTATGTTTCCATTAAACAATCCAAATTCATATTACAGTGATCTTCAAAACATCTCTACAAAGATTAAACAAATATGGCATCTGCAATACTATATAGAAACAAAATTGAAGCCTCAAAGGCTAAATCACGATATCCATAGGCAATAGTGGTATATCAGCAATTGAATTTGTATTTCAAAAAGGTGAGAAAAAATATCCTTTTTCAATAACATCATTGGAGCCTTCAATCGACTACACATGGAACCCATATCTTTTTATGAGGGAGACACCATCGCTAATTGTCATTATGCATAATCCAGCCACCAAATCATATCGATTTAGATGCACCTCCATACAACCCAACATAGGTGCTTTTACTTGAACTACACAAAAAGGTACGTAGCCTGGGCATTTACTATTTATATCCATCGAGATAGCATCTAGAAATCTGCATCTAAACCTCCATCTATCTTGAAAATATTCTAAGCTTTGTCTATTTGAAGCCTGGCCAAATTCGAAATTCTCTATCTCTTCAAATGACCAAACAAACGTAGAACCATTGTTTACAAGACAAACCTATTGGTTCCCATACAATTTTAAAGACATAAATCACATGTCAGCGATAGGAACAAATTATAAACCCCACTTGTTTCTTATAAGATCAAACCAATATATAGTCTAACCCTATGAATGTTAATCATCATAATATTTATCTAAATATTGCTAGAAATATTTTCCTTTCTGAAAGATAGCCCCTTTGGGGGAATTACACCACCGAAAGGAGGTTTTGTCCTTCTCTAAACCATGTCTACACTCATGCAAATAAAAATATTTCATTCCATGTTTTTGTGCACATGTGTCAACACAACCCAATCATATTTCTACGGATTAAATTTCTCCAGCAAGGAGAAGAATCCCCACTCTCCAATAGTAAGAGGTCCAAGATTTCTAGAGGTCTTTGTAAAATGGGTTATTATAAAATAATTATTAGAATTCAAAGAACTTTGAGGCACACTAAACACAATCATTGATCCAACTGTACATTGAATTTTGTATCTAGTGTGCAGAAAAGGAAAAAGCAACAGAGATATTTGTACTTTTTCATTAAGGTAAGATCCAACAAAGCAATTATGCTAGATACCAACTGAAAAAATAAATAAATCCAAATTCTTTGTAGGCATATCGATTGCAAGAGCGATAAAAATAATCTTTTCCAATAGAATACCCCATTCTTTATAAACCAACTGAAATTTTATCAGCACTGATAAAGGAAGTTGTTGAAATATAAAATCAACAATCTCAAATGGCAGAAACTTCCAAATACTTAGATCCATGAGAAAATCAACCAGTTTCTTGAAACCAGACCAAGTATTGTATGTTACATTGAAAAGGATAAAATACATAAAAAAAAATACTGATGTTATTAAACATGCAAATTATCATATTAAACATGCTAAAAATATCTTTTGTAAACACTTATTAAAAAATAACATTTTCTAAAAAATAACATTATTTTAACACAATTTACATAAAAAAATGTATTCTTGAAAAAGGTCTTTTCTTTTAAAACATTATTTCAACTAACAATTCTTAGAAAATAACATTATAAAAAAAAATTAAAAAATATATACTACAACTATGCTAACTACCTTGTATGTCGAGGGCAGGGTCCCCCCTCCAACTAACTTGTATGCAATACAATCCTGACTTGTGAATACCCGATCGACTTCAACTCTGACTACCAATACAATATTATTTTTATTAGTTTGTGTGCCAACAATCACTTTATTTTACTTTCCCTTTGTTCGACCTTCCCACTCTCAACATCTACCATACGTGGACTATGTTGTAGGTTAGGCTCAAGGCAACCCTTGCAACTCTCTTGTATGTAATACCATCCCATCTTCCAACTACCCGAATGACTTCAACATCGACTATGGATTAAATATTGTTTTTATCAATTTTTGTACCAACAATCACCTTATTTTAATTTCCTCTTGTTATTTTATAAAATAAGTCACAAATTACAATAACCTATATTTCAAGTAAATTCTCCTCGATGTCTAATCATCTGACCTCATCTCCATTTCGATATGTTATTCTTGGTTTGTAGGATTTTAACAAAATTTACCTGCTTTCCTCTTTTGCACTTTTTATTTTGTAATCTATTCTTCACACCCTCTTTGCACAATTTCTCTTAAACTTACTTCTCGTTACAAAGAAAGAACTTCAATTTCACTTTGGCACTCATAATTTATAGTAAACATCCAATCTTCTAAAGAATTCAGATAATGAATTTTGTATTCATTTAACAAACCTTAATTCTTTTTATTTCTTTTTACAGGGCATAAGGTGGGAAACAAAGCTAATTATTTAAAACAATTCAAAAAAAATTCTATATCAAAATATACAACTTTGTTCTCTCTTACTCAGTATCATATAGATTAACCCAAATTCTATCAAAATATCATCTAGACATTCCAGAGGAACGTTGAGTTATTTTTAGATTGGCAAGGATAAGAGTGGAATAATTAGCTATAGAATTCACTCATTTACTAATTTTGAGACCGATTTTATGCTATCAATACAATGAGCTAAGAAAACCCCACATTCTCTATTGATCTTATTGCAAGCAAAAAGAAAATAAAAAAATTAAACAAAAGTATAATCAAGGAAGCTTATCACAAAATAAGTGTTTTCCCCTTGGGAAAGTTGAAATACAAGTTACATTTGTTTGCGACTTGAATGTTTGATACCCCTTTTTACATTTACATTGCTCACTGTGAAATCCACCTCATATTAGGAAGACAAGTTGCATACAGATATGGAAGGACATCTTACCACCAAGATCATTGTATGTCTGCATGCAGTGGCCTGGTATTTTTCGATATATCTCGCCTTGAAATCTGATGCAAAGATGGACACCATTGCAAAATAATATGTTCCTCTGCTTGATTTACCAATCCAAACAATATGATCTGAACAATACACAAACTATTGAGAAATACAAAATGAAACTTAGCTAAGCAATACCAAACAACATTGATGTCTTTAATATTTTAAACGACATTGTTGTCTTGGGTATTGAAATGTTTGATCAACCGTAATGTGGTGTTCTTTCTTCAAACACCATGATTTCCACGATGTGCACACTTCAGTTTCAGACAAAGTCTTAGAAGGATCGAATGACCCCCTCCACCATGTTACCACAATTCTTCACACTCCCTCCCATTGCAACCATAGATTAAGTTATTAAACGAAGAATATTTGGAAAATAATCGATCATGTCCCTTCAAAAAAAAAATAAAAATATTGAAATTCCTACAATCAACATCCACCCAAAGCAAAGGTGCTTTCCATTCTAGGAGGGAGAGATATAAGGGGGGAGGGAGAGGGGGAGAGATTGAGGGAGGGAGAGATGGGGAGAGAGGGAGAGAGGGAGAGAGAGAGAGGGAGGGGAGAGGGGGGGAGGGGGAGAATACAAGCGAGGGAGAGGAGGGGTATATGGGGGCAGGGAGGGGGAGGAGTCAAGAAAGGGGGTGTAGGGGAATATGGGGGAAGGGAGAGGAGGGGAAGAGGGGGGGATGGAGAGAGGTATGAAGGGGGGATAGGGAGGGAGATGGAGGGGATGGAGATAGGGAGAGATGGAAAGGCAGAGGGACATGTGTTATAGACATATTTGGGCACATCAACCTCAAACTTATATGTCGATAAACTAGGGCTCATCAACCCATAAAAGAGTTCTTTCATGCCGTAAAAGAACATAGTCATTTGAATACATCATTCCCCAAAAGTTCCACTTGAGAAACCATCCAAATATGGCCTAAATTAAACCATACTGATTGCTCCACTGGTAGAGTGCGATGCATACTGAGTGGTACACTGCCAGGGTGTGATGCATACTGATTAGGCCTTCTATACGATGCGATGGGCGAGGATGGACAAATGTCTGAGATAGTTTGCTAGGTAGCTGTTCATGGAATCTTCTAGAAACTTCTCCTGTGCCACTTCCCTCTCTGAATTCACCCAAGGATGAATGAGGGATCTAAGAAATCTCCAAATGGAACCAATTGTAACAAGTGGAATGACACTAATCAAACCCCATGGATGACTCACACCCTTGCACACATCTACAAATGGATCTCCAATTCAAGAGATATAGAGGCTAGAATATTGTGAATTACAAGGAAGTGCTGATAGTTTGTAATTGAGAAAGGAGCATTGTATTGTTGGTGTGATCTTGCTATTTCATGAGGTGAAGAAGGATTGAAACTGGGAGGATGATGCTAGATCAGACAATTGGGTCGTAATTCTCCCTTCTATTAATAAAGTTCTTCAAGTTTTCTTCCATATGATTGTGTAATTGTGAATGTTATCATTTGTGAATACTATTGTTTGTTCATTATATATATATAATTCTGTAATGTTTATGTTGTAATAGATCACGATGCTTTGACGGTTCTTTGTTGCTGTACTGGTGCAGGTACTCTCCAAGTGTGTTAAGTACGGGGAGGAGTTGCAGGATCTGTCAAAGGGGAGAGAGAGCAAGCAAGGGATTAAGAGGAAGTTCCAGGTTGGTTCCATTATCATACTCTTATCTATTACACAAAGAAGAAATTGTTGAGTTGCTTTAAACTGTTGTTTCTAGGGTAGTTGCCAAACCTAGAGGGCTAGCATTCTTTAGGAATACTAGTTCTCCTAGAAACAAATTGGCGACTCCGCTGGGGAGGAAAAAATGTTTGTTTGTTGTTATTGTTTATTTTATAAACTATAGACAAAGCCTAAAGTCAACCACGTAGCCTTTGAACTGCTCTTGCTCTGCAATTGCATAGTAGATGAATGTTCCTTCAGTCAATCTCTGGTTTAGTTTGTGAATTAAACATTTGAATTACAAGCACATCTAGATTCCCTTTTGGTAGCACAGTAATCTCTCAAGACATTCCTTCATACTTTGCTCTTTACTGCTCATCAAAGCTCAGCTTAACTCATTGAAAATAGCTGCACATCTGAGCCAAAACGAATTTTAGTTGCACTCCCTGGACCATCGCACTATCTTCCACTATAACTCAGTATGCATCACACCTCCCGAATGTAGTAAGTGCGATGCATCTCTTTTTCTATGAAGCCCAGGTGCGATGACTGACTGAACTCTTTTTCCATTCTAGAAATTGAGGATTTTTTACCTTGTTTTCAGTTTTGTTTGGTTGTTTTGCTGCAAATGAACAATGCCTCCTTACTGAAGCCTACTTGCATGACATAGATCAGCCTCAATTACATTAGGATTAGTGAATGTTTTTTGTGTGTTTGTTCATCATTTACAATCCCTTGTTGAAAAATTGTTTAAATCGATTTGTCGCTTTCATACAAAAGTGTTGTAATTGTTGTTTTGTGTCGAAAAGAGAATTGTCATGAATTCTTCTTTCCCTTGATATTCAATTGAACTTTTCTTCATGTATTTGGTTTGATTTGTTTATATTCAAAGTGTAGAAA
>APFE030975873.1:0-18212 GCA_000404065.3 Pinus taeda
CTTCTTGTGTGTGATGATATGTTCTGTTTATTGCTTCTGTTTACTGTTCATATGGTCAATGAAGTTCTGATGCATTATCTAAAGATCAACATGTAATGGATTATCTGACTTATAAATAATCTGGATATACACTAGTTTCTTTAGACACAGTTGTGTATACATGCGAATATCCTTAACTGAAGTACAAGTGGAGCATCCTTCTACTTTGGAGACTATTAAGTATCCTAGTTACATAAGAAGCAATATTAAGTATCCTTGTCTACAATAAAAGTAGAATATATTATAGTAGTAACATGTTGTCCTCTTGATGAAGAAAAACTTACAATACATAAAAGTAAAATGTGATGAGCCTATTTCAATACTTCGTGACAACACAAGTGCAATAAACATCTCTAAGAGTCCAAAGGTGCATTTTAAGACTAAGAATATTGCTATAAGTTTCACTTTCTAAGGGATCAAGTAAAAAAAAGAATACTAAGCTAGAATATGTTTGCCCTGAAGGAGCATATTTTAGACATCTTCACTAAGCCACTTCCCAAAGAGACATTTGAGTATCTCAGACAGAAATTGGGAGTAATTTCTACTCCAATTGATTCGCACAATCTTCAGTAAAGAAAGAAAAGGGGAGAGACAGTTTCAAGGGGAGTTAACCTTTGTTTTTTGATGTCAAAAAGGGAGAGAAATATCAAGAAACACACAGGCAATGGGAGCATGATCACAGGGGGAGTATGATTGTTGCCATCAATGAAAAATGGGGAGATTGTTGGCCAAGTTGGCTCAATATAGACCCAAAATGCACTATAAATAGGCGCGAGAAGGATAATTTCAAGGAAATCACTGAAGATATTTTAGATCTATTCAAAAAAGCAAAGAAAATATATTTAAGGTTCATAACTCATGAACTTGAACTGAAAAAGAGCTTATGTGGAGATACTTTCTAGGGAAGGATTTTTGGCACATTTTGAATTGTTTTTAGTTTTTTTTAAGGTTTTTTGTATTATTTTGGAAGATTTTTTGGCACACCTTTTGATAGTTTTTGGCCCTGGTTAGAAGCCTAATTACATAAATATTCTTGAGGATACAACTTTGTCCCCTCTGAAGGCTGAATTTTACATTTTTATAGAGGGTTGAATTCCAATGTCGAAGGCTAAATTTCAGACCTATCATGGGACCAATTATCTATCCCTATTGAGGCCAAATTTTAGGAATGATGTTCTAGTACAAATAAAGTTGAACTCAGACTTATTTTTAGGGATAAATCCTAGAGTGTTTGAAATCAAGATTCACTGTAAAAAAAATAGCACTAGGTGACCTAATGAAATATTTTTTACTTACAGAATGATTGTGCCTTTTGTTATGATCCCCAAGTATTAGCACTTAGTTAATGATTTTGAGGTTGGAACTTACCATGTAAACTTATTAAAGTCATGTTGGTTTGTATATATGTCAATATTTATTGAATCTTCCCAATTATAAATATATGCCTCACTTCTATGAGGCCACATATCTACTCTTTAGATTTTGTATCCTTGGTGTTGTATTTAATTTCTCCAATGGACTTGTAAGAAAATTCAAAACTTCACAACGCTACTTCTAGGTAAAGTAAGGGATATAAACATGAAAAAGACTTCATGTGTACATCATTTTACAGTCTCTTAGGGAAATATCTATCTTATTACACATATATGAAGATTACTTCAACTACAATGAAAATGTAATATTATAGATTTTAAAGTTTCATTAAGCATGTTATGACAACATAGAATTCAGTCCCACTATCTTAACAAATCATGTCGTAAAATAGCAATGAATATTGATTGATCCATGAGAAATATCTTATTTATGATGAAAAATTTAGCATAACAATTGTACACTTCATATTATCCTAGTAATGAAAAGAAAAACATCCCAGTTCATCTTGAGTTGGTGGAACAATTCCTTTCACAAATCATCCGAGTAAAAGAGTCTTTGATGCGTCCCAAACCTAGATATGTTTTCCACAATTACTACGAACTTTGTTCAATAATACAAAGGCCAAGCAAGGAATTACACCAAACTCTACAAGCCAACCTTTGGAGCTACCAACAAGCCAACATCATACGAATTTTCAAATCCCATGAGCTTCCACTTGCATCACACAAATCATTAAGAAGGGCCACATATTTGCATCTAACAAGTGGAAGCACCCTAATACTAGTATCCAATTAGCATTGAATATTTGTTACGAAAGTAATACATGATATTACGAGATCGGATGATTTGATGTACATGGTTTTAGATCTCTGAAATGTTCCTTTGCATAGTTTATGTACATGGTTTTCTTTCCAATAAAGCTATTGTTCATTCATGTCATTGATAGTTAGACTAGATTAGCTAGGACTTTGATCATTTGCAAGACTTTGTTGATTTGGTTGAATGCACACCGTGCAGGGCATCTCCACCACTCTTTCGTCTACCTAAATGTCATCTCAGCCACCTGTTCCATCTCTTCCCTGGGTTCCTCGTCTCCCATATATCCTTTTTCCACGTAACCCTACCTACTTGCTCAATCATTGCCTTAGCCTTCTTCAAGCCAAGTCAGCCTTCTACACCTTCTCACCACTCCACCCACCACTTTCTGGGTCACTTGAGACCCCTATCCTACCTCCTTATCCATCCATGCATCTTCCCTCACTCACCCATTCTCTAAAATCCACTTTTTAAACATCTTGTAGAAATTTCTGAACATCGTGTAGAAATCTTTGAACATCTTGTAGAACCCCTACAAACTTCCTGTAGAAGCTCACAAATGAGGTTTCTTGATAGCTAAACTTTGTGAAACTCTCTGGAAGGGTTTTGGGGATTCCTTAGATCCTCTCTGAACCTTCCCAACATTTTCCAAGCATTCCTCCTCCTTGATCCACCCCTGCACAATAAAGAACAGTGAAAGCATATGCATGATAAAACTGGCAACTTAATCAAAATTACAAAAATATGTTTTCTTAGGACAGAGGTAGTCTAGACACATGTATTTTAGCTTCATAGAAGTAATGGCATCTCTTTCAGTAGTTTGTATGCTCATCCTTGCATCAGTAGGACTAGCTGGTAGAATTAGGGTTTGCGCTTTTTTCCAGATTTTCAATCTCTTTTCGAAAATAGATTAGCTTTTGTCCAGTTAGCTTTCATCCATCAATTACAAAGCTTCTTCTAAGATCTCATAGAAGTTGGCTTAAGCTCCTAGCGGACTTGTGCCAACTGACCAAGTGGCAGCTGCGACAAGAGCTAGTACTTGTGCATACAGCACCATCGCTTCCAAGTTTGTTACGAACGATTGGGTTGATAAAAGTAAAGAAGGGAGTCCCAGGAGCTGCAGCATTATTGCTACAATACTGGAGCCCACCACCTACATAACAATAATATTGTCAGGGCACAACAATAACAATAGTGGGATTCTATGGAGCACAATAATAACAACAATACAATAAGGGGGTTCCAGTAATAACAATAAGGGTCTACACTAATATTACAGGGACCTAACATTATTTTAGCAAAAATTAGAGCCAATAGCCCAATATATAAATGTGGGGGTACCATTTGGCTATTGGAATAATTATCGGTATCTCTTGATACAAGTGAACAAAAACAGAAGTAAGGTGGTGTTTGGACCATAATTCATAGGCAATATGTTTATGCTTGGTGTCAACCTCATTTGGGAAAATGAGAAGCTAAACCCCTTTAGGGGAAGAATCATCAAAGTGGGAGTAGTTAAATCCCTTTCCCATTGGTTTCTAAGGGGAATAATGATCATCTATTAGCACCTCAAAGCCAAGAGGAGAATGATAATTCATTGGCACTTCAAAAGAAAAGGGAGAGAGTGAGAAAACAATGGTAGTTTCATGAGTCTAACTTAGGGATTTAAGCCAAAAAGCCATCAGTGACTAGTAATGTAAAGTTGTGTTTCCATCAATACCAAAAGGGTAGACTGTTGAGTATGTTGTCATTGTTGTCAAGTCTAGCCAGTGATATCAAGTGATATGAACTTTAGGGTGATCTTGTTGAATTTTCATGCATGATGCTTATGTTGTTATTGATGTCTTGATTGTTTCTATTAAAAATGTGCTAAGCTCATGATGACTTGGTTGTTTGTTGAGTAGCCCATCTTAGAAGGCACTTTGTTTGCAAGTAACTTGTTCAAATGCACATGAAAATTGTTTGGTTGCATAGCTATCTGAGAGAGCTTCCATTGGTATATGGAAATTATTCTGACTCTTCAATAATGAAGAAAAATCTTGAGTTTGAGGTAATGTCTTTCAATAAAGATGTGGACCCTAGATGACATGGAAAGGTGACTTGGCAGAGAAAGGTGGTAGATGATGATGTGGCACCCTATGGTCATGACACGTGATAGGTGAATTTGGCCTTTTTGGGTGGCCAAGTGACCCTTTTTCAAGTAACACGTGTCAGTGACATGGTGGTGATGTGGCATGACAAGTGGCAGACAATTACTTGGAAATGGCGTGGAAATGACATAGCCCATCATCCATAAGCCACGGGTGCATAGTAGTGGTTGCATGTAGTGGAACGAATTAACCTCATTTGAAACCACATTGCACAAAAGTAAATTGCATGGGACAAAATCTTCAACCCCCGCCCTCCCCTCACTTGTTAAAGTGTGGACAGGTGTGGGAGGAGGGAGGGTTGAAGTGACTTCTTTGTCATTAGATTTTAATAGATCACTAGATCATAGGGCACACTTTAAAAAAGTGGGGATATTTAATTTCACATAGGACAAACTAGTGATCCCCACTCCTCCCACCCTCTTTTTAATGTTCATATATTCGTGGGGGAAGTGACTTCTCCATTGTTGATTTGAATGGGTCATTGGGTGCATCTTCGAAATTATTGGATATTGAACACTGGGAAAATTGCATAGGTCCAGTCTTAAGCACCAAGTTAAGCTTAAGCACTCGGTTTTGCCCTATGGTCATATGTTCTAGAGAGCATGAAAATAATGGGATAAAATTGGATAAAATTTTGCATTTGGACACCAAATTTCACTTAAATGTTGAGATTATTAAGATCCACTAGAAAAAAATATGAATATGTTATGCTTATAAATAGGAGGATTGATTGAAGCATGAATTGTACAGATCGAAGGGATTCTAGAAATGTAAAAACGTGAATATGAAGAGGCTCAAATTCTCATATCGTGAAGGAAAAAAATTTGATACAGTAAGGTGAAGTGTTTCCATGGGTAAATACCATGGATAAACACCCATGGTAAAGTAGGTTGCAAACTATAAATACATATAAAACAATAAAATAGAAAATTTATTTATACAATTTAAATGAGAGTGAACAAAATTCATTGTGTGTAAGAAGAAGAAATGGAGATTTGAAGCAGAGTAGAAGGGTTGTAGATAACCTTAGATTAGGAAGGAGTATAGGCATGAGGAAAGAGATGCAGAATAGAGAAAAAGATTATAGATGTGACTAAGGCGACACACCTTCTTCCAGTAGCCACTATGGAAGTACCACACTCTTTCAAATACAAGTTAAATTTGACATCCCCATTATTGAAGGTCAGATAGATGCGTACATCGTAGATAAATGGTTAAATCTTAGAGAAGGATATTTTTCTATTCATGATTTTTCCAACTGGGAAAAGATTACTTATGCACTTCTCAAAGTCGCCCCCCACGTCAAGGACTAGTGGGAAACCTACTGTGAGAAGAAGGATGCAAGTACACCCTCACTACTTTCAGATGCACCCACTTGGAATTCATTCCAGGATGCCATCAAGAAGAAGTACTACCCTGTTGGAAGCTATGAGGAAAAATACATAAATTAGACCCACCTTAGCCAGCCCTGACTATACTAAGTGACGTACGGCTAGGCCTGCAATACCCAGAATTTTTCCCTCATGTGTGCTAACACTGACCTCGAGAAGCATATCTTCATCATCACACCAAGTAATTCAACAAAAATAATACAAAGCTGATAGGGTATTGCAAACCTTCATCATCACACCATGTACTCCCCTAGCTAGGTGAAAATACTTTCAAAGAAACAAAAAGATAGCACTCCCTATTTGCAAGAAATGGAATTTTTGGAACTCTCATTGATTGAATAAGTTAGTGCAATAAGTTAGTGCAACATGTCTATTAAGTAGCTTATAAAAAATACTTAAGTTACTAATTTCTTTGGCACATGAACATGCTTGTATCCATCTTGTAATCACTAAGCAAGCCATCTAAACTTCTAGCGAGCTGAAGTAGAGGGTAAGAATGATACCCTTCCCTTTCCTCTCTTCACTCAAAATTAGATTTGAGATATTACTTTATATTTGGATCAAATTCAAGAAAAAAAACCTTTCATTTCCTCCAATCACTAAAGGATATACATGTGATCTTGAAGACCACTTATCCTCATCAAACTTCACCAATGCTCACCACTTTCTTCCAATCTATTGGAATGCAAATCCAATGCGTCAACTTCACTTATAGGCTTCAAATCCAACTCTATTGTAGTATTGGAATCAATAACCAATCCCTCCAAAGCTTGTCTCCCAAGTATCACTCCCCTCCATCACAACACCACTCAACCCATCTTCTGTAAAAATAGAGGGCTCATCAATCGAACAATTTAGTGCAACATAGCTAGCAAATAACTTATGAGAAATATTTGTCGTAATTGAAGTAATAGGTTCTTGTACATGATCGTAACCGTCATATAATCTCTGAGTAATCCTTCTTGACTTTGATCCAGGTGGATATTGGGGGCAACCCTCCTATTCCACTTGGAACCCAACATTGTCTCTTTCAATTTTTCAGTTTCCTTAATTGTTGCATAATTTACTATTTTGGTAGTTTTTTAGGGTCCTAAACTTCTGTAGCCATTTTGAGGCCTTAAAAGACATTTTTTGGGAAAAACATGAAAACATGAGTTAAGGACTCATGATTGCATTCAAAAGTTGTAGTCCTCAGATAGATATTTCTAACAAGGTATTGTGCACATCAAAAGGAGATCATACGCCAAAGTTACAACCCGTGAAGTTGATGTACCAATTTACCCAAACCAAGCCCAGATATTTCTAACGAGGTATTGTGCGCATCAAAAGGAGATTGTATGCCAAAGTTACAACCCGTGAAGTTGATGTACCAATTTACTCAAATAGGGCCCATAGTTTTGGTGCTTCATCTCCTAGGGTTAATTTTTTCGATGTTTAGGGTTTTTCATTGTTTGTCAATAACAAATAGGCCTTCGAACCTCATTATAACACAATTCAGAGGCATGCAGCTAGCACATATCTTCTAAGAGATAAGCTACAATCGCCTTAGCTAGTTTATTTCCAGTTTGTTTGTAAGCATATTTTAATATTTGATATTAATGAAATGAAGTGTTATTTTTGTTGTGTCTCTGTATTTATGGTTATATCTATGGTTTGTTGCATTCTTATTTAAGTTCAAATTAGTGGTATTAGAGTGTTCTGCTCTTTATCTACTTTTCTTTGCATGTCCCCAATGAGGTTGGGATATAAGGAGTTAGGTCATAAACTCGTCGAACCTTTGCAAGACCAACTTTGAAAATCTCAACGGCCTCCCATGGCAGAAGATAATAAAGATGAGAGGCCAACAGATCCTTTCAAAATCTTGCTCGAGGAAGCCCACGAGTGATAAAGGAATGCGATGATGGTCAACTTTTCTAGAATCCTTCAGGGACTACCCAAAGGCGACGCACCTTCTTCTAGTAGCCACTCTGGAAGTACCACACTCTTTCAAAGACAAGTTAATTTTGACATCCCCATTATTGAAGGTCAGATAGATGCGTACATCATAGATAAATGGTTAAATCTTAGAGAAGGATATTTTTCTATTCATGATTTTTCCAGCTGGGAAAAGATTACTTATGCACTTCTCAAAGTTGCCCCCCACGTCAAGGACTAGTGGGAAACCTACTGTGAGAAGAAGGATGAGAGTACACCCTCACTACTTTCAGACGCACCCACTTGGAATTCATTCCAGGATGCCATCAACACGAAGTACCACCTTGTTGGAAGCTATGAGGACAAATACATAAATTGGACCCACCTTAGCCAGCCCTCACTATACTAAGTGACATACGGCTAGGTTTGCAATACCCAGAAACTAATTCCAACTTAGGCTCCCTCATTAATTCCAAATAATCTAGAAACTAATTTCTCTCACATTTACATTTTTTCACAAATAATTAATTAATCACTCAAAATAATATTAATATTTACTTGAAATTTTAATATTTCTTCAAAACATGAAACCCCCTAGCTTAAGTAAAATACAAGGTGTTTTTTGGAGATGATGCTCCTGCATCACTAAGCCATTTAGTATTTTCTCTTTTGCCTCTGAAACAACCCTTGTTGCTATTCTATTATAAAAAAATGAATATTCCCATGACAAACCCATAGCCTTTTTCAGTAAGGTTATGAGAGATGTTGAGCTTAAGTATGAAATCATTGAGAAGCGAGCCTATGCCCTCATTCAGGCCTTGAAATCATTCAGAATGTATGTCCTACATTCACCTATTACTGCTTATATCCCTAATAGTGCTATGAAAATTTTCCTAACCCAACCAGACATTGATGGGAAAAGAGGTAGATGGATCACTCAAATTCTGGAGTTTTATCTAACTATCAAGACTACCAAGCTAGTAAAAGGACAAGGATTAGCCAAGCTTCTAGCTGAATCTAACTGCAAAGTACTTGGAATCAATTCTGTTTTAGAAATACATGGGAATAATACACAAGAACCTTCCCTCCTTGTACAAGGGAAGAATCCACAAGAACCTTCTGTCCTTGCAGAAGGGAAGAATCCACAATAACCTTCCCTTCATCCTAAAGGAGAGAATCCACTAGAATTTCTACCTTCAGAGAAGATCAATCCTATACACATTGATGAAAGATTATTGTTGTCAAACTGGTATCAAGATACTTTAAATTTCTTGATCCATTTTGAGTGTCCACCATCATTCTCCAACACCCAGTGTAAAACCCTTAAGTTAAAATCATCAAGTACTGCATTATAAATGCAAATTTATACTAGAAACATCCACTGAATATTTTGTTATTACATTTAATGGAATTAGAAACTAAAGGAATCATTGATGAGTTTCATACAGGATTTTGTGGGGGACATTACGCTTGGAGAGCAACAACATACAAGATTCTGAGGGGAGGATTTTATTGGCCCACAATGTTCTTACAAGTAGGGTCAAAGGTCAGAAGTTGTTTTCCTTATCAAATGTTTGTTGGTAAACAAAAAATAGTAGCTCTTCCACTCGTTCCATCAATAGTTTCAACACCTTTTTCTCAATGGGGATTATATTTTGATGGAGAGATTCACCCCACTTCAAGTAATCAACATAGATGGATCCTCACTACAACATACTACTTTACTAAATGGGTGGAAGCAATTCCAGTCAGAAATGTTATTGATTCAGTAGTAATTAAGTTTATTGAGGAGAATATCTTATCTAGATTTGGTTGCCCAACTCAAATTGTTACTGATAATGCAATAGCTTTTTCTAGTGTTAAAATGATTGACTTTTGCCAGAAATATCAGATTTTGTTACATCATTCAACTCCATACTAACCTCAAGGTAATGGCCTTGCAGATTCATCCAACAAAATTCTGGTAAAGGTAATAAAAAATACTCTAGCTGATCATAAGAAGAGTTGTGATTCACATTTGATTTATGCAGTATGGGCAAACAGAATCACTCCAAAGAGATCAACTGGAAAATCTCCATTTCAATTAGTTTATGGGAAAGATGCAATTTTCCCCACCAATTTGGCCTTCCCTGTTTTAAAATTATTTTACAAATGAACCTGATGATTTTTCAAGAAGAATAAATCAGATTATTGAACTTAATGAAAACAGAGATGAATTTACAAATTGAATAAATATCAGAATAAGATGAAGGCCCTATTTGACAGAAGAGCCATGAAAGGGTCTTTAAGGAAGGTGATCTAGTTCTAAGATGGGATGCCAGGAGAGAAGAGAAAGGAAAGAATGGAAAATTTGAAAATATATGGTTTGGACCTTTAGCAATTGCTGAAGTGAAGGGTAACAACACTTTTGTGCTATAGAATCTTGAGGGGCTATATTCCACTTATCCCGTAAATGGAAGGTTTCTCAAACATTACATTCAATACTAAGAAGTTGAAATAGTTTTCATTATAAATACTCCAGTTTTCTTTTACCTTTCAAGATGTCAGTGTGATTTTCTTTACATCAAAGATTCCATAGCCCGATGAGAAGGCACATGGATCTGCAGGTTCTATGCATTCTACAGGAGAAAACAGTCCCCATTTGGATCCAATGTTGTAGCATTTTTGAGTTTTGATAAGATAGAATAAATTAGTCTAAATGTTCAGTTAGATGTCCTAAAAAATCAAGACAAAAACAAAATGTTAGGTTAGAAAGGAAAGAAAACAAATAAACTCTGAAAGTGAGCAAGTCTAAATGCCACTACTATTGTTTCTACCAAATAATGGTTGTGTGCAGCTTGTCATGAATGCCACAACCAATGACAATCAAACTAGCTTCATGCTTTAAATTTGATGTTATAGTTAGAGAATAAAGATCTGGCCAAACTATTTAATCTTGGTAGATCAGTACTTAGGTAGAGAATAATAAGGTGCTCATCACTTTAATATAAGCCCTTGGAGGTTATAAGGTTAGAATTAGATAGTTTGCTTTTGTAAAATAAAAAGAAAGGAAAAGCGTTTGCTAGCTTAAATGCACCCATTAGGTGAAGATAAAATGAAATGATAAGTAAAGGGTAAGTAGAGAAAGGTTGCAGAAGTATGATGACTGATTGAACAAAATGTACATCTATCATGTTTTATTATATGTTTCTATGTCCATGATGCAATTACACAAAGCAAATAAAGGCCTACAAGATCAATTAATTAACTTCCCTCATCCTCATTCATCCCTATGTTTACTAATTTCCCCTTCCACCTTCATGCAGTTCATATTCATCCATTTTCTATAAAAAAAAACCCCTTTTCCTAAGGTCAAAATCCTTTTTGCCTAGAAAAAGTAAAAACCCCATGCTAAATCCCCTTTTACCGAAAAACCCACAAAAGGTTGTCTAGCATAAGTATTGAAATATATATTTGAAGGCAAATAACCCATTAAAAAGCATTATACTTGGTCTATTTTCCCTTTCTTCTCATTTCATATTAACACTAATTTAATGTATTAAATCCCTCAAAAATTCCTTTCCCATATATATTAAGTTCACTTATTAAAATACCTTAAACTCTTAGTTTTATTATAAAAACTATATATTTAATAAAACATCGCAGCGATGAATCACAAGCCTTTCAATGTGCATCCACCCTCCACCGTTGCGATCTCCAATACACAATGGGAACCCGGACCCCATGTGGTATTAAGTATGTTTTATTTTCACGTCGCGTCTGGCCCCTATCACATTCCTTTGTGATGGACCTTTCCTTCGTTAAATTGCAATCTCTCATATGTGATAGGAGCTTGGACCCGACGCTATTTATCTGCTCGCATTCATATTTTTTCAAATCCGCCATACCGTGTTTTTCGAAGGTTTTCTTCATTAAATTATTTATATGATTTAAACAAAAAAAATTGTTAATCTCAGTTTTAACCCATTAATAAAGCCATTTGCCACCATAATTAATCATTGGGACCCTCCACGCTGCTCTTTTGCTCCACCACTATCCGATCTAAGGCATTCAAATTCAACAATTCTAAGCATTTTCAGGTTCACTCTCTGTACGAGCATTACCCCCTTGAAAAGTGGTATTCATCTGACCTACCTTTGTTGTGTCATGCTCACGTTATTTTGGGTGAACCCTTCCAAAACCACCCGCGCCTCATAAAGCGGTGTGAAGAAAACCAAAACCACCTCCCAATAATGACAAAATGACCACTGTTCATTTGCCCCATATTTCAAAAAGAAATTCGTTTCTCTGTTTAAATGCAAAAATTATCATTTTGCCTTTGTTTCGCCTATTTTCAAAGTAAACCCTCCATAAGCCTCTACGCCCAATTAATCCATGGTTTTACCTTTTGATGCCCTCTAGACTCCTTCCAATATCCTTTTCAGCTCAATAAATCTATTGATGTCCTCTTGTGTCACCTAGGTTTTCTTAACAATTTTTGTGTTTTGCACGTAAAGACTTATATTCTAGGCTTACAAAGAAAAAACCTGCATATAGTTTGAAGATAAATCTAAAGGGATTTATTGTTGAAAAACATAGTAAAAACCTGAAGTTCACAGTAAAGGTCACTCAGCAGGTCAAAGGATATTTACAGAGTTAAAATAGTATTATATGAAAGATCAAATGAAGAAATTCACCAGCGTAAAGGATACAAACAGATAAGCAGCTTAAAGGGGCAAAATATCAAACAACAAAGCTGACACAACCTGAATAAAAGGGACAGCAAGAAGCAGTTCAATATTTTCCCCTATCTTCTTGTATGAAGATCTTTCCTTTCATAGAATAAACCTTAATCAGTTTTAGGATATTTTTTAGTTTCATTACTGTATAAATAACTCTCTTCTTGAGTTGTTATGGGTTCGAAGTTCAAGGTTTATTACTCATTGCTTGTAAAGTTTTGACTGTTCATTCTACTTTGAACCTGGTTTCACCTTTGAAGGAATGCTTTTGTAAACACTTGATGTACTCTGTCTTTCTGGAACCTTAATACAAAGCAGAGGATTCTGAATTTGGTTTTACACAGTTTGTGTTATCCTGTAAGTTTTTCTAGTTATCAATCATTATGTTTTTCTTGATATGCTTATGACTTACAGGGATATCTAGGTAGGAATAATTGTATCTCAATTACTTCCTATAAGCTCCTGAAGTGATCATATATTAAGAGAATGGATTAATGAACTGTCTATTTAGCTAATCCCCTCTAATAAATAAATCATCAACATCTTGTGTAAGCTTAAGTATACTGCCTTGAACCTTTGGAACGTAGTTTAGAAGGTTTTCACACTTATGTTTGTTCTGTTTTACAGTATGGAAACTGTGATAATAATATTATTTGTTGTCTTGTTGTAACCACTATTTTTGATCTATATCATTGTGTAAATCTTTATAGCAGCCCTTTGCTGAGATATTAATATAACCCAAAGCATTAAGCATTTCAATTTTACATCTGTCTTCATTCATTGGTCTTCCAAAGCTAAAACCAAAAACCCCTAAAACAATTATTTTAGATGCTCTGGCATTGGTAGCTGACCTACTACTATCTGAGAGGTACAATAGGTTCCTTGTGTATATACTCTTATTTTGACATTTTTTGATCCTTTTCTTCCTCCTCTTCCCAATCTATGTAAATTATTTTCTTCTCAGTACACTTATGACCTTTAGTGTATTTTATATCACAAGTGTAATATAAAACTTTTTCTCTTTTTTCTTCCAATGGTTTTGGTTTCAACCTTGTGGGTTGCGGAAGGCTAGGAGCAACAACACTTCCATCTTTATAGTTGTGAGTGGTAGGAATCCTTATTTCCATAATTTTTCTTTCAATTTTTCTTTCCAAGCTGAATGCCTTCTCCAATGAATCGGGTTCCCAAAGATGAACCTCATGTTGGATGTTATCCTTTAAAGTCCCTATGAAGAAATTAATCATATGCTCCTCTGGAATATCCTATACCCTTATATTCAATTTTTCCAAGTCCTCAATGTGCTCCACCATTGAACCCTTTTGTTTGATATTTATCAATTGGCTAAAGAAGGTGTTTCTCTTTGTATCCTCATAATGTGCTATCATTTCATCCATAAAAATTGACCAAGTGGCAATTATTTTACAAGAGAAAAGCCATCGATACCATAAAAACTGATTGGGATCTATATATAAAGTTGCAGTGCGTACCTTTTATGTGCTTCGAACATTATGGAGATCAAAATATTGCTCCATCTGTAGTATCCATGTTACAGGATCCTTGTCATCCAACTTTCTCATATCAATCTTTGGAATATGTTGGGTCTCCAATCCAACGTTAGAATCTATGAAATCATGATTAACATTTCTTTTGTTCTCATCATGAATTTCCTCTTCTACCTTTTCGCCATTAGGAAGCATTTATTGTAGCAACTTTGCCAAACATCCCTTCAAACCTCCCATGTCTTTCTTCAAATATTCAATGTTTCCTTTCACTTTTGCTTCTAAACCATCCATCTTATATTCCATGCCATTCTTTAAACCATCCATCTTAGCTTCTGTTACTTTTTGTGAGTGTGAAATTTTTTGCACTTGGTCTTGTAATTTTGATATATCATGTTGCATTTCTTCCTCTTCTTCATGAGTCATAGTAGATATTTTGGGTTGCTTATTAGGTGTTTCCATTTTCTTTATTCATGGAACAAATTAATGATAATTATGCTTCACTATGCCCTTTGAATCACTTCAACTGATTTTTCAAACGAAACTTATGAAATTTTTTTTATTCTTTATTTTTTAATTTGTATTTTATTTTATTTTAGTTTTTCCTTTGTAGGATCTTGATATTGAATTTGTTATATCTATGTAATTTTGGATCTCAAAGGTTTGAAATTTTTTCATGTGGTAGCCCTCTTAGTCCTCTTTCTAACCCCACAAGTCTGGTCAGGATTGGATTCTCCAAGAAAGAGTTATGACCAATCTCCCATGATGACTTGATTATAGGCTAGTTTAGTATAGCGAAGTTGTACAAAGTGATATGTGTCACTATTTCAACCTTTGGCCCTCAAAACAATACCCAAATAACTAAATTTCGTCATTTTTCTGTCTCTTTTTACGAAATTTGAATTTGATGCTCAAAGAGAAATTTATGACAATTTTACCAAGGTCACCTGTTTGAGATGGAATTCGGGAACTTGTGAAAACCCTAACTTCCTTGGATCATATCTTCGAAAATATACCGAGATGAGATCTGAAATTATGACATAAGGTTCACCATGATTTCGGCCCATACTGTTTTTAATTTCAGCTTCTGAAAATTCATACAAAAAAAAATTATAGCGAACATTCCACTATGACCTTTTTGAGGTAGAGAAACTCTAGAATCCAAAACTCTCATACCAAATGTTATGCAACGAGCTCACAAAATAGAAGAAGAGATAGATCAACGACTTTAAAATTAGCCTCTTCAAGGGGGAAACCTCCTTACATTACACAAATGAACAATTATTGGATGATACAAATGACAAGACCTCCTTTCTATATATAGGAGTCTTAGGGGTCACAATATAATCAGAGCCTACTGATAAGCCCCAAAATTGGTAACTTGTTAGGCTCATTTGGACTAATCATCCTTGTTCAATCCTTGTTCAATCCTTCATTTTCCATATCTTATGCATTATTTTCAATTTGTTTATGTCATTTGTACGAATAAGGGTAGTCACTCTTCCTAGGTGGCTAGCACGTGCTCATTTCAGGTTTTTTTGACACATGTTGGAGAAAAACCGAGCAATAATGCGCTAGAAGAAAGCCAAGCCTGAGGTGAGGATTCGTAGGGGGGTTTTATATGGCATTAAATAACCCTTCCTCGGGATCTTCACCCCAAACTCCGAGCTCCAAAGGCCACCAAAACCAAATCTAGAAGGCAGCCAAACAGATTTTGAAAGGGATTGTCTAACTCACAGTTTGGACAACCGAGTTCCACAGATTGACGAGGCCAGCTAGGGCCCTCGTGATGTATAAATGTTGAGGCCACAGCCTTTGTAAGGGACTTTTTAAACCATTGCATATTTTGCACCACAGTGCTGTTAGCTTTACTTTGTTCTCTTGTAGCCAGTTTTGGCATAACTCTTATGACTATTTTTTGATAATGAGAAGCAGTCCGATTTTATATCAACTCTGAGTTTTCTATAGGAGCCATAGCTCTCAGGGTTGGGCCCAACCTAAGAGCCTAGGGCTTGCTTTCTGTACTGTTACTTTTCCCTTTATGCATCATTGTTTCCCTTTATGCATTTGAAATGTATTTCTGTTAAGCAGATTTAGTTGTGTTGCTAGAATAGATCATTGTTTATCAATAGAATTTCTTCAAGTGTTTTGGTAAGATAATAACATAAAAAGCTCCAAAGAAAAGGGACAACCACACTCTCGGTTTCACCTCATCCCTATTGGATCAGGGGCTGGAATTGAAAAAATAGTGCTGCCCCGACAAAAACACTAGTTTGCTTGACCATGCAATCCTTAGTGTACTGTTTTCCTTTGCAGAAGTTAGTTATGGGTTTAGATCTCTGAAATGTTCCTTTGCATAGTTGATGTACATGGTTTTCTTTCCAATAAATCTATTGTTCATTCATGTCATTGATAGTTAGACTAGATTAGCTAGGACTTTGATCATTTGCAAGACTTTGTTGATTCGGTTGAATGCACACCGTGCAGGGCATCTCCACAACCCTTTCGTCCACCTAAACGTCATCTGAGCCACCTGTTCCATCTCTGAGTTGGGTTCCTCGTCTCCCATCTGTCCTTTTTCCATGTAATCCTACCTACTTGCTCAATAATTGCCTTAGCCTTCTTCAAGCCAAGTCATCCTTCTACACCTTCTCACCACTCCACCCACCAGTTTCTGGGTCACTCCAAGCCCCTATCCTACCTCCTTATCCATCCATGCATCTTGCCTCACTCACCCATCCTCTAAAATCCACTTTTTAAACATCTTGTAGAAATTTCTGAACATCCTGTAGAAATCTGTGAACATCGTGTAGAACCCCTGCAGACTTCCTGTAGAAGCTCACAAATGAGGTTTCTTGATAGCTAAACTTTGTGAAACTCTATGGAAGGGTTTTGGGGACTCCTTATATCCTCTTTGAACCTTCCCAACCTTTTCCAAGCATTCCTCCTCCTTGATCCACCCCTGCACAGTAAAGAACACTGAAAGCATATGCATGATAAAACTGACAACTTAATAAAAATTACAAAAATATGTTTTCTTAGGACAGAGGTAGTCTAGAAACATGTATTTTACCTTCATAGAAGTAATGGCATCTCTTTCAGTATTTTGTATGCTCATCCTTGCATCAGTAGGACTAGGTGGTATAATTAGGGTTTGCTAGGGTTTGCGCTTTTCTCCAGATTTTCAATCTCTTTTCGAAAATAGATTAGCTTTCTTCCAGTTAGCTTTTATCCATCAATTAAAAAGCTTCTTCTAAGATCTCATAGAAGTTGGCTTAAGCTCCTAGCGTACTTGTGCCAGCTGACCAAGTGGCAGCTGCGACAAGAGCTAGTACTTGTGCATACATCATCGTCGCTTCCAAGTGTGTTACGAATGACCGGGTTGATAAAAGTAAAGAAGGGAGTCCAAGGAGTTGCAGCATTATTGCTGCAATACTGGAGCCCACCACCTACATAACAATAATATTGTAAGGGCACAACAATAACAATAGTGGGATTCTATGGAGCACAATAATAACAACAATACAATAAGGGGGTTCCAGTAATAACAATAAGGGTCTACACTAGTATTACAGGGACCTAACATTATTTTAGCAGAAATTAGAGCCAATAGCCCAATATATAAAAGTTGGGGTACCATTTGGCTATTGGATAATTATCGGTATCTCTTGATACAAGTGAACAACAACAGAAGTAAGGTGGTGTTTGGACCATAATTCATAGGCAAGATGTTTATGCTTGGTGTCAACCTCATTTGGGAAAATGAGAAGCTAAACCCCTTTAGGGGAAGAATCATCAAATTGGGAGTAGTTAAATCCCTTTCCCATTGGTTTCAAAGGGGAATAATGATCATCTATTAGCACCTCAAAGCCAAGAGGATAATGATAATTCATTGGCAGTTCAAAAGAAAAGGGAGAGAGTGAGAAAACAATGGTAGTTTCATGAGTCTAACTTAGGGATTTAAGCCAAAAAGCCATCAATGACTAGTAATGTTAGGTTGTGTTTCCATCAATACCAAAAGGGTAGACTATTGAGTATGTTGTCATTGTTGTTAAGTCTAGCCAGTGATGTCAAGTGATATCAAGTTTAGGGTGATCTTGTTGAATTTTCATGCATGATGCTTATGTTGTTATTGATGTCTTGATTGTTTCTATTAAAAATGTGCTAAGATCATGATGACTTGGTTGTTTACTGAGTAGGTCACTTTGTTTGCAAGTAACTTGGTCAAATGCACATGAAAATTGTTTGGTTGCATAGCTATCTCAGAGAGCTTCTATTGGTATATGGAAATTATTCTAACTCTTCAATAAT
>APFE030975883.1:0-10963 GCA_000404065.3 Pinus taeda
AAACGTCGACATAAGAAACATAATACTGTGGATAATCTGGATCATGCTACTCCAAAAAACTACCACAGAAGCTTAAAGTCTAACATATTTTTATGAACCTTGACTCTCCATAGAGTCTTCTTTCTTCCTCTCCGAAGGTAAGGACGGTGGGATAAGTTAGATATAACTTGATGTAACCTCCAATTTTAGAACCTCGTGACCTAGACAAGAGCATGCCAAATCTTGTAGGGATATCTCCTGCCACTATGTCCATTACTACGCTCTTAACTAAGATTTGAGCCAAGTTCGCTACTAGGTTCTTTATCATTCCCAAGCATTTTAATCTCTTAGAATCAAAAGAGTAAAGGTCTTTATAGGGTCTAGCTATTTGAAAGCTGAATTTCTCCATCACAATTAAGGTCATAATATTATGTGAGGCCCTTGAGTTTAGCATACAATTTTGAAGCAAGAGGTGATGTATTAAAATAGTCATGTAGAAGGGTGTGGTAGAGGGATCCTGCTCTTCAACATGAGGTCCAAAAACAACCATAGATATTTCTTCTTGAATACTTAAACAATCATCGGATGGTGCTAAGGTGGATGGAAGCATAAAATGGGAGACTTTGGCTCTATAAGTAGGTTTTTTTGGGAGTTCTATTAAAGGAACATGGATTTTTACTTTTCCGAGTTCCTTTCGAAGATTGAAGATAGTTGGACCTTTCTCCATGCTGCCATATTATGTAGTTTCTCTTTCTTTTCATAGGTCTTCTTTGAAGTGATGGGTAGATTCTCCTCTTTAGGCTCTTCAAGCTTGTGGAAATCTTAATTTTAAGAGTCTTCTTATTTGACACATTTTTATGTAAGGGTCCTTTTCCCTTGTCAAAAGATCTAGGAGTCTCCTCAAGAGAAACACCTTTGTGCTGGTCTTTTTCTCTTGACCTTGTCCTACAGGACTGAAGATCATACTTCCTATGTAGCTGAGCTTGCATGAAATCTAGAAATTGTTTACAATAGTCACCTATCTCCCTATAATTCACTGATGCATCCACATCGTGCCCCTCTTCTTGATGAGTCATAATTTCTTGCTCCTCCTCTGAGAAAGAAGAATACATGTTCCCCTGCATTCATAAGTGTCTTGTGACTGCTCATCCCAAGTTATCCTCTAATGTGTAATGGGGGGGGTAATGGTCAAGTTTTTCCTTCCTTTATCTTTTGTAATATGTAATGGGTTGTCTTTGAATGGGATTAAAGCCTCGATTAGGAACTTGAGAATTATGTTTGGGGAGACTTTTATTTTCCTATTCAATCTTAACCATTTTATTTGATAATATTTTTATTAACTTATCCATTTCTTCCAACTTTTGTTCCTGTGATTATTTTCCTTTACTAGAGGAAGATACCTCTTCTATTCCTTTCTTCTTTTCCCTAGGATCAATATTGCCTCTCAACTTTCCTGTAGATGTGAAATTTGCCTCCAACTCAAGGGAATCAATTTGGATCTGATCCAACGTTTGATACTTCCTCTCCCTCAGTGTGAAACCAAAATCAGATTCAAAAGCCCCAACAAAGACTACTCAGGAAGAAGCCTAGGGAGGCTTGATTTCAATGAGCAGGTTGGAGTATTTCTTGTTAAACCTCTTTATAAATTTTGAAATATCTTCATATGGTTTTTCCTTTATAGCATAAAATTTTCTTAGGATATATCCATGATATCTCTTTTCTCCCCACTTCTATGTAAAGGAGCTCTCTAACTCTTCCCAGTAGTAGTGGAAGCATCTAGTAGAGATTTAGAGCACTTTCTGGCCTCTCCATCAAGGGATTGAATAAAGAGCCTGAATACCACATCTAAGCGTTCAACATGTATATTCTATGCAAATGCACTAAAAATATCTATATGTCTTTGTGTTGAGATCTCATTTTCTCCATTGAATCTAGGCAAGAGTTTAAGGTAGTCATGTGGCATGGCGCTCAGAGGTTGAGGCAAGTTAAATGGAGCATACATGTTTAGTAGGAAGTGTGGGACGGCCATTTCTCCTAATGGAGGTGGTGCTAAATTTATCAGAGGTATTTGTTTTACAACAATAGCTGAAAGAGTAGACAAGCTGAGACTTGTGGAATTTCTTATATCATGAGTATGACTTCTAGTGAAGATGTCTTTTCCCTTTTTGATCTTAGGGGGAGGACAAAACGAGAAGGAAGGAGTATTAACTGAAAATTATTCTTCTTTGATTTCGAAGGGAAAGATATTGTGTATCAGATAACTTTTAGAAGGATAGGTTAAGACTCTAGGAGTAATGTTTCAGAAATGAATGATAGCATGCTAAGAGTTAGATGAGAAGGCTTCAAGAAATGAGAAGACAATGCTATCGGTGGACGGGATTTTTTTTCTTCCAAACTCTCTTGAAGATTAACTTCTCTGGATCATATACAGATGGAGATCTTTTTTGAGATGTATCTGAATAGGTGTGGGGTCTCCTAAAATCCAGGTTGATATTCTTAAGATTTGGATGGTGGAGTCACCAAGTTGATGAATCTGCAAGCTAGACATCTTTTCTCACCTTAACAAAGAGTGCTAGAATGTCGTATCCCAAGGGAATAATTTTCTACTGTGCTCCCTGACAATGACGCCAAATGATGTTGTCGATCATAGAGACAACCTCTAGATTGCAAGGAGACCAATGCCTAGGGAATCTGAATATGGTGCATCTATGATAGTTCTTCGAAGGATTGAAAGTGCCATTTCTAGTGTTTCTTACAAATTGAATTTAGTTGGTTGAAAATAATTTGGAAATAAACAGCCCATGATTTATTTATACATAAGAGGTATAATGTGATACAGAGTATCAATCAATGATGGTGAAAATCATCCAAGGACTCGCAACCCATTTTCTTTAATATGAATGCAACAACAGAAGAAATAAAGGAAGGAACCCATCATATAGAGCTCGAGATATCAATTATTCTACACATATCTAGATTTAGAAAGAAATGAAAGCTTTGGAATAATAGTGGATGTGAAGACTCATGGGGCACATTTAAATATTTAGCTTCCAAAATTCATACATTCACTCTTCATTAACATCCTAATTCAATTGAATCTGTATAAGAGAGGAAACATGTCTAGTAGCTACTTAATGCGAAATCTGAGAAGAATATGAACACTTATGAAATTACAAAATAGAGGAAACATATTGTAATCCTGGAATGAAGGAATCACCATTGATACGAATTAATATTCTAAATAATATATACATCAAAAGAACCAGAAAGTTCTCAAAACAATACATAGTTTCTTTCCAAAACCATGAACCCTTCTTTCTTTATCAGAAGTTCTATATATAGGCTTATTTGAATAGAGATAGGCTGTTAGAGAGATATTCATTCTCGATTTGGTTTATTATGCCAAAACAATACTCAAAATTCCAGCATGTGCGAATGCATAGTTGTTTTAACCATAATGTACTCATATAACAAAAAAACGTAAAAAACATGAGTAAAAATAAAAGTAAAGTAAATGAAATGCCAAGGATGGCATAAGTTGTATGATAATCATGAAGGATGAGAGGATGAATCCCGATGAGAAGCATGTAGACCACGAGAATGGACCAGTTTTACAAGTGGTGGATTCACAAACTACTTGCACCATCACCACAAGGCCAAAGGGGGCTAAGGAGCATAAGTGCACCACCTGTAGTTAAGATTTATATCAATCATCCCTGAGTCAACGAACATACAATGAAAAAGACTCCTAACCATCCCGAGTAATTGAAATTCCCCCTTAGGAAGTTTACCACAATTGTACTCTTAAGCATGGTTATTTTCTCATGTGTTGATCTGGCGCTGCTTTTAGCCTCTATCATCTTTTGATTATAATGCTCCTGAGATAGCAGTTCCCCACATGGCCTCCAAAGGTTAGGTAACCTAACATGTATGATCCTATTAAACTCTTGATTGAAGGAAGCCATGTCCTTTTGTACCCTGACTAAGTTGTGTTGTGCTCTACCTTGGGCTTCCTCTTTCGAAACCACCTTAGGGATCTCCTCCACTACACTGACTCCCTCTGCTATTTCTATTGGTTTCATCTCTTCGATTAGCCTTTCATTTAATTAGTGAATGAATTAAAAAAAAAACTGGGATTTCCTTATACTCATCTATTTAGAATTTATTCTTTGTGATCCACACTCTACATTAAAGACCTTGTCATGATGTATCAAAGTCACATTTTCCCAGTTGTGATTCATTTCCTCAATGATCTTGTCCCATACCAACTGCCTGGCTTCAAGGAGAGACATGTTCCCCTTCAGTTTAGCCTTTAGTTTAGTAATCTCTTGAATGGTAGCCTGTAGATTTTTAGTGACCTTTTCAGCATTAGTAATCGAATTTTGTAGTTGTTTTCCTTTCTGGGCAAGCTGGGCTTTAGCAATTTCCAAGTCCCTTTGTTTCTTTTTTAGTTCATCTTTAGAAAGTTGAAGCTTGATCAGAGTGTTATCACAAAATCTGACCCTGATAGGCTGTTGATCAAGTAGACTTTGAGTGACTCTTTCAAACCAATCTTTTGGTTGAGGCTTAGCCTCCTCAACCTGAGAGGGCTCTCTCAATAGGTTTAAGATTTTTGATTAATGATTACATGGCTAACTCTAGGAACAAAAATGGACAAATGTATAACTAGTTGACCTGTTGAATCAAAGATTAGCAAACATCTATTGGGCTATGGAGTCAAGATAGTCTTCAACAAAACATGGAAGTCAAGGCACTTAGAGTTTAGGTTTATAAGTAAAATAGTAACACAGTGAATCAACACAATTTACAAGCATGTGAAGGAAGTTACAGCATTTCCCAATGAATTCTAAGTTTGACAATCTCATACCACTGAAAATAAGTAATTGAAAAAGGCCATAAGAACATCAAACACATAAACGCCTTGTGAATCTTGAGTAGTTAAACTGATCTCTGTATTAAGTTTGAAAAACCACAGTTTCTTACAATAACACAACTTTCTTTTTCTAAAGAAATTACCAACCCTGAGGAATTCGATTCTCATGCTTTAGATAGAATTTTTACAACCTTGGATTCTATGATCCATATTTAGGAGAATTGGAATTCCCAATATTTTGTTGAAGCCCCGAAAATTGGGTCTACAACAAGGGGGATAACCACCCGGTCCGGACCTTGAAAACAGTTCCTTTTCCATTTGGAATAGTGGCTTTCACTGGGGGTAATGGGACCAGTTTCCCAATTTATTTATGATGGTACACTAAGGGGATGATGTTTTTCTCTTTTGAAAGGTTTATGGGGAGAATGATTTATTCTAAATCTAATCTAACATGTGAAATTTTATTATAATGAAGGAAAACATCTAATTTAAACTATCGTGGGAGTAACACTTTGTTTATGCGATCTAGAATAATTCCCAATAGCAATTGGTAATAAAGATCATTCAATTACTATGAGAAAAGAATACGTTAAAGATTATTGTTTCATATAAGAAATTAGTCGAGACAATTATGATAAACACGTCGCATAATAAGTCATTCATATACTTGACATAAAGGAATAGTTATCAACATACAAAAGTGCAAAAATGACAACTGAACATTTAGGTTTCCATATATAAACAACTGAAAATAATATATCACTTGGTACATAAGCAAAAAGTATTAAGAGATAAAAGTACCATTAATAATAGGTCCTGCTCATGAGCTTCAACAATATAGATTTATCTTCAAATAATTCAATATCCACTAAGAGTATAGAAGTACATTTCAGTAGCAGACATTAAGCTTAGATATAAAAAAATCTCGTTCCATTCATTTACCAAAACCTACTCAGAGGGTGCAAAAGTGCATGTTCTAAAGAATTGTTTTTGGCAAATTTCTGGACCCCTCTAAATGTGTGAGAGGGGTTTAAATACTACTCTAATGAAAACTATAAATATTTATTACAAAAATAGATGGGCAAGTTCAAAATGACCATCCTCACTTCAAGCAAAAATGATCTAATAATCAAACTAAAACTGAATCTATGCTAAATCATGTATTTGTTCTTTTAAGTTGCCAATGGCCAGCATGGATTTTAGGAGCGTCGGTTCGTCGACTTCAGACTTCAATTGACCTACGAATATGGAATCGGTGACTGCTGGCACTATCTTCTCAGTGGAGGTGATGAGGCACTTCAAAGTCATACACTGGCTATCTGGTTTTACCAGATATTGCCAGTAAGTGTCCCAGTTTAACTTGCTTATCTACTTAATTGACTCTACCTTCTTTTCCGCTATTTTCTTCCACCTTGTTTACAGTTGTTGTGCCTTTGGGAGAAATGCTGGAGTTATTTTTGATATTAAATTTTCCTTATGCAAGTTTTCATTGATGCAGTCGATAATGTTACTTGTTTCTATTGCTGCATCCTCCATCGCATGTTTAGCTTCCTTGAGTTGTGTATCCCATTTTGCAAATACCATGTCTTTATGGGATTCATCAATCCTGGGTAATTCTGATCTTTTTTATTTGTCTGATTTCTGCCAATTCACAAAGTCAGAAACTTTCGGAAAAATTAATTCATAATCAAGTCATTTATCTACAACTTGATTTGTAATGTAGTCATTTTTCCTGCAATGGGAATTCCATTGCGAGATTCTTTGGCACAACATTTCTTCCTGTTCTAGGAGCTCGTCATTGAGGGCAAGGGCTTTTGTGATGAATTCTTCAATTTTAGGGTTGCCCTTATGTAGTTCTATATTGTGGCATGTAATTGTTGTTCTTTATTTGCCAGATTGTTTTGATAACTCAACTGCATTTGTTGGAAGTCCTGTTGTAACTTTGCCAATTGTACTTCTGCTTCTCGGCTGACGCCAGCCTACTGTAGTTGTTGTTCCAAAAATAAGATCTTATCCTCCTTTTCTCTTTATAGCATTTGAATTTCTGATGCTTTATCAATGGTTGCAGAAACATATGCCCCTGCAATTTGAGAGATCCTAGTGAGATTTTCTATTGGATCAATGGTCGGGTCTTGCTAAAGAACATCTAAAGGTTCAGCCTTTGGAGAAAGTATAGTATCTATTTTTCGTTTCTTTCTTTGTCTCTTGACAACAGCCTTATGTTGTGGGTTATAAAATACATCCAGAGGGGAAATCTCCTCCATTTTTAGCACAATTTCAGATGACGAAGCAACATGAATATGCTCTGTCTCTCGAATATTAATAACCTCTTCTATTATCATCTTTATGGTTGTCTCTCCTGGGTCTATTAATGGCTCTGGATACTATTCCTTGGTTTTGATTAGTTCATTGAAATTCTCACACTCCTTTTCTAGGTCTACTATAATTGGACTTGTTGGCTTTGCGAGGGGGGTGGGAGTCTCGACCTGTTTTGGGGACAAAACCTACTCGTCAAGCTTTTCTATAGACTGAGATGTATCTTTAATTGTTGCTTCACTTCTGCTATGATGACTTTTTGATTGCTCATTGGATTTTTCCGTTGATTCCCTCTCATACTTTGGTTTAAACTTTTCCTCTCTTGAACTTTCACTTATACTAATACTAGGAGTGGGTTCCCTTATTGGTTCAAAACACAATTTTTCCAATGGGACATTTCCCAATATTTGTTCTCTATAATGGTTAAACTCTTGAAGCTTCACTTGGTCAAACTGAATTTGTGCCATATGTAGAATCTCTTTGGTAGAGCTCTTCTGCTGAAAGACGTCATCAAAAATATCATCTTCTTTAGTAAACACTTTTATTTTGGCCATCATTGTAAAATTCCTAATAGTATCCAAGGGATCATACTGCCTCCCTCAGAACTTTGGTAGCTGCAAAATTAGCATATTATCAACCTGTTTAAAAGTGTGTCCCAAATCAAATAATGTGAAGGCCCTGGTGACCATAGGGAATTGAGGCCAGATGGCCTTCTTCTTATCCTTAAGTTCTCTCCTCATTCCCCCAACACCACAGGTCTAGTAAGCTATCTCTCGGGCCATAAGTTTGTCGGGAACATACAAAGGAAGCACATGAGGTGAGGCAATGCTCCTAAATACCCTAATGTAGGTGAATAACTCCTCCCCAAACCACCTTCCCACAAAGAGAATGTCAATTTCAGCTTCCAGGGATAATCTTGGAGCATCTGTGTTATATAACATTTTATGAATAGGAAGCATTATTCCATGACAAATTTTATAGAAATTCGGGACGAAATTAGATGCCCATAGTTCTTTATGGTAGACTTGAATAGGTAGAGGGTTCCGTACTGTCCATTTCCACCCCATGATGGGAAAACCAAAGACGAAACAAATAGCATCCATGACATAGGCAACTGAAAAGAATGGAGGGTAAAACCTCAAAGCAAAACTTCTTTTAGTTCAATAATTCAAAATAGCGGAAGCTAAATTATCCGGTAAAATTTGGGGCCAATACATAATGGTGAATTGGTGGCCGCATCTAGTAAAGGAAACCATTCTGATGAAAACTTATTTATATCTAGCTTCCTAAATAGCCTACAAAACATTGTAGCAACAAAACAATAGGGAGAAGCCAGGGAGCTAGTGGTGTATATACCATTTTTGTCCTTATTTAATGGTTCTTCCTTCATGGACCAGTTCTTCATACAATCTACCAAATCCTTCTTCTTTTTGGTGATTTTTCCACAAACTGTTTGTTAAAGTTGGCTTGGGGTTCTGGCAGGTGATACATATGCCTCAAAATACTTGGGGTAAATGACCCCATGGCCTCCTGGTTCCATGTCTTGAATTCCCTCTCGGATATATCGGTGTAGTCTATAATCTGTTTTACCATATTCGTGTAAGGGAGTGTCTTCAGCCTCGCTGCAATACGGTGCATGAATGAGCATGTAAGCTCTGCTAGTGATGCTTCGGATGACCCACATCCATCTACCATAACTGTAACCTCCATAACTCTGGCTTTCTTCTTCTAATAGTCGGTACATGCCTTCCCAAGTAGATATCCCTACTTCCCTGGTACAAGTGGTGTCTTTGAATAACGTAATCATCTCTGATTTTTCAGATGCAGGAGCTTTTCCTTTCTTTCCCATTACTTTCTACGTGTGGTTCTGCATTCTTCTTTGCATACTTCTTCTGAAAATAGTAATCAGAGAACTGAGATATAATAAGGATGGTGATGAATAATGAACAACAATAAGGTGACGAGAAAGCTTTTAATTTTAAGCTCATATTAAAGATATCACCTTACATGAAATAACCCTTTAAACTAGATTTGATTTTATTTTAATAAATATCATCAATGGGCCATTAAGTAAAAATTAGTGCTCATAACTCCTACATTGAACGACGGAAAGTAATATTATTTAACTATAATCCCTTAGATTTACAATCAAGCGATTTTGTGATTTTCTTCACAATATTGCAGATAGTGATATCACAAAACATTTTATTTTTTAACAATCATTCGTTTCATCGTGCGGGTGCGAGATATTGCATTTCACAATATCTAGGTGTTTTGTATTAAGTAGGGTTGCAGTTAATGGAATCTGTAATATGTGATAAGTTCGTAAGACTTGCGATCTTGCATTCTCGCATTCTTGCTTTTTTGCATTTCGAGCTTCTTAGTAAAGGATGCCCGCCACTACCCTTTTTTGCAATGTGATGATTAAAGATCAGGTTTATTAAAGTTTTTCTTAGTACTCAAGACTTTCGGCTTAAAAGGGCTTTCATAGCTTTCATGGTTTGTATAGCACTTTTCATAAGGAGGTTTAAACAATTATAACGTTTTTCATGCACATGAAGCGTGAAAAGGTAGGAATTCATATTGTTAGGTGTTTTGTTTTTATATCATGTTTTATTGAAACAAAAAACAATTTTAAGTGCTATGTTTTGATTTTTTAGAAGGGTACCCATTTATTGATGTTATTGCTAACACTCGTAAAAAGGGGGTTGTTGATGGTCACAACACATTGACACCTATCTATTCATTAAAAAAACTACTTAATTACAACTTATCAGCTAACTATCTCTAAGAGTCCTAATACAAATAGGAGTGAAACTCCTAAAACATGCTTTCAACAACCTTACCTATGACTTAAATACATTCTTTAATCAGTTTCTATTCCATGTCTTTTAGCTTTATGATGTCTCCAGTATTGTTGCAAACCCTGCTAATTCATGACCTAATCATCCTGAAAACAAGGAGACATAGTTCCTCCCCTTTAAAACCCTACATCCTTTATGATTATCTTCGAGCAATTTCATATAAGTGGCATGTGTTAGTAATCTATTTAAATTTCATTTTTCCACCGTTATAAGATGTTGTTCATCACAAATGTCCTTCCTTTTTATGCCAAAACAGTTTTAAGATATGTCCTTCACTACTCTTTTTCATCACCCTGTTTCATTATTGCTATAGCCCTTTTTCAAGATTTTGCTAACTGTGTTTCTAGGTCTTCAATCTATCGCTTCAATCTCCTATTAGTAGTTCTCAGCTGAGCATTAATCCTCCTTACAAATATGGCTTCTTTGATTGCAAGAACAGTCTAGGTAAAGTACTAAGTTTCACCACTGACTGTTTATGGTTTGGAAACATTTTCAACTTCCTAGAGAGCCTTTATCCTTTTGAAATCTATCTTCTTAGCAACATGCCTTCTTATTGTCACCCTTAGTCTAGCAATTTCATTATTACCTACTCTTAACCTTTCTTCCATTTCTTTGTAACTGGAGCTTTCTATTTGAGTCAAAAAACTCTGCTTTTGTCAGCTTCAGGTCTTGGTGATGAAAAGTATATCAACTCTTCTTGAACAGCGGAGGCTTCTTCTATTTTCCCTAACTCAATATTGGATTCTTGCATCTTTTTGGATTGCCTAGTTAAGGGCTTTCTGGGCTTGAACACAAATGTTGTAACACCATCCTCAAATTCCAATTTCTTAGAGGATTTCATCTTCTTCGACTTTCCTTTATCAAACTCTATGACATCAGCCTATACCAAAGGGGATTCTGTACTATCAATTTCTTTTAAAATATCATTTAA
>APFE030975894.1:0-10088 GCA_000404065.3 Pinus taeda
GCTCATCGGGATCAGCAAGGCTGGACTGCTACAACAAGCGTTGGACCTAAGGTAAGATCGAAAACATTTGAATTCTCGTAGAATGATGTGTATTTAGAGAAGGATAGCTCTTGTTTGGTTTGTTTGTCACTAGAGAGTCTTAGACTCCTAGGGAGGTTAGATTTGTCCGCAAATATAACTCTTTCCGCTTGACATAATGTTTTCTTCAATCTTCAAATGTGATACTCTTTTCCATGATCCTCAAAACCTTGAGGTTGTTCTTTGTACACTTCTTCCTCAATCACACCATTGAGAAAATTAGTATTTACAACCATCTTATGTAAATTCCAACCCATTGAAACAACAATATAAATAATAGATATAATAGTGGTGTATATAGAAACTAGAGTAAAAGTCTCGTTGTAATCCTCTCGCTCTTTCTAAGAGAGTTATCTAATGATAAATCTTGCCTTGTACTTGTCAATACTACCATCCACTACATGCTTAATCTTATATATCCATTTGGAGGTCACAACTAACTTCCCCTCAGGTCTAGGCACAATACCCCATACATCATTCTTTGTAACAGACTGGTATTATTCCATCATCACATCCTTCCAAACTTGTTGGGTAGCTACCTCTTCATATATGGAAGGTTTAAAAGTGGTGAGATTAATCATCAATGTCGCATATCCTAAATACCTCTTCAATCTCCCGCTTTCCCTGAAGGTTCCATGTGGCGTTGCATGTCCTTCTACTTCCTATAAGGTAGATCTAAGTTAATATGGCTTGTTTCAGGAACAACTAGATCCATTGGTTTTCTAGAACCTTCTAGATCATCCTAATGATATACTAGATCTTTTGAAGAATTGGATGGACATGAACCCTCTACCTTGGGCGCTTCATTTTCTTCATCAACATCAGAGTTAATGGGAAATTATTTAGACTTCCAATAGGAAAGAGTCTCATCGAATATAACATCTTTACTGACATTCAACTTGTCACTATCTTGGAATATAGATTCTATAGGCCTTTGATGATTCACTATATCCAACAAATATCCCTTTCTTTCATAAAGGCTCTAGTTTCTTCCTCTCATCTTTGAGTACATGAATATAAACTAGACAACAAAAGATTTTAAAATGTCCAAACTTTGGTTTCTATTTAGTGAATGCTTCTTCAAGAGTCTTACCTCCAAGATTCGATGAGGACTCTATTCTGAATATAGATTGTTTTCATGGATATTCACTCTATAGAACATGGGAAATTCTTGATCATGCATCATTTCCTTAACATATTCTTCACCGGTTATGTTATTCCTTTTAGTAGCTCCATTTTATTGTGGATTTTAAGGGACTATCAACTCCCTCTTAATCACAACTTCTTTACAAATTGCAACAAGTTCCTAGGAAGTGTATTCTCCTCCATATTTTATGTTAGAATCTTGATTTTATTTCATATAAAGCTTTCAACTTCAACCTTAAATTCTTGGAACTTGTTGACTTCATCCTTAGTTTCCATGAAGTAAATCCATGTCTTCCAAAATAAATCATTAATAAAAGTTACAGAGTACATAAATCCTCCAAGATATTTCATTGGCATTGGTTTGCATACATCAAAATGAACTAGATCCAAGATTTCCTTGTACCTACTTTCACTGCTTGGAAAATTCTTATTGACATTCTTCTGAAGCATACAACCTTTACATACTCCTTCGTGCTCCATCTATAATACTAGAACATCTAAAACCATTTGATTTAAAGTTGGAAAAGATCTATAGTGAAGATAAGCATATATTTTGTGCCATAGCTCACATGGATTGATGCATTATGCACTAATTCTTGAGCGTATTGTTTCTAGTGTCTATATAAACTTCTTTCATGAACTCCAATTACTCTAGTAGAGTTTATACTTGACCCATTTGGCCATACAAGGAATTTTCCATCAAACAATGCTAATCTATCTCCTTTATCTTCCAAACATGAAATATAAATAAAATTCTTTTTCAAACCTATTACATATAGTATGTTTCTAAGATGAACATTTTCACCTTATTCTAGCTCAATGAATGTTTTCCTAATGCCTTTTAGTACATAATTATTTTTATCTCCATGTGCTTCCTTTTGAGATAATATCCTTTCTATTAGAATAGTGAGTTTGTCATGATCTATTGTCATGTGTCTTGAGGAAATACTATCTACTAGCCATGAATCATCACTATCTGCAACAGAACATGTAAGAGCGGAAAAATAGAAGAAATATTTGTCACCTAAATCTTCATTCTTGGGTTTCTTTGGATGTTCATCAATATCAATTGTGGTAGCATGAAACTTTCCCTTTCCATTTCTATCATTTGATCCTTTAGGACATTGGTTTTTAAAATGACCATATTTGTGACAACAATAGCATTTAATCTTTGACATATATTTATTTCCTTGAGGAGTGGGTCTTCTACCTTCATTTATTCTTTGGAAACCAAAATTCTTTCATCCTTCAGCCTTCTTGGAATGTGCTACAAATTCTTAAGAGTCACCTTATTCATATCTCTAGATTCTTCCTTTTGATATAAGTCTAGATTCTTGTTGAGTACATGAGATCCATAGTTATTCAAAAGTTGAAATATCCTTCTTTCTACATATACTAGATGCAAATGAATCCCATGAGTCAGGAAAACCATTAATTGTTGTAGTCCCCCTTATTTATCAGAAATGATTTCATCAATTTCTTGAAGTTAATATCTTAGTTGAGATATATTTATGAAATATGAAGCTATAGTATCATTTCTTGACATTTTAATGTCTCGAAGCTCATTCCACAAACTTATTTCTTGATCAATTTTGTTGATGGTGTATAATCCAACTAGGGCATCATCATATTCTTTGAAGTGTTAATATTTGTGACATATAGAATCAAATGATTTATGATCAAATCTACAATATTACTTCTATCTGTGATTTCTTCCTTCTCATATTTAGTTGTGATCGCTTCCTTCTCATATTTATATTTCCCTTTATCATATGAAGGTTTAGCAACCTTATACTTCACAATATCCAAGCCATCATTCTTTGCAAGGATGAGGTCAATCCTTGTTTTCCAAGCCCTAAAATTTGTAGCTCTTTATATCTTGTTCTCTCACTTCATAGAGGAATCCATGGATATAGATAGACAATCAAATTGTATATGTAGGAATCTCTAAAATAATTTCCTTTCACACGTCTCTTCAATAGTGATCTTAATGTCCTTTCCTTCACCAAATCTTTGATATCGTGTTGATTTTTGAAGTGCAATAGATACAAGCACTAATTTCTAAAATACTGATAATTACTTCTAATGATGTAGATATTATTTTAGCAATTTAGTTTATCATTTAGAAATTACACTTCAGAAATTCAATCATAAATGCATAAGGACAATAGATATCACAATGCACAAATACAACACAATATTTACCCTAGGAAAACCCGCTTGGGAGAAAAGACCAACAAGCTTTTTCTTAGAGAAATTCTTTATTTCAACAAGAGATACACCTACTTATACTAGTCAAAATGATGGTCAAACTGACCAATAATACAATGGTCAAACCTGGTCAAATTTCCCTTTAGTCAAGCCCAATAACTTTGACCCTATCTAATATCTCTAGGACGAATCTTAGCCTCCCAAAATCTTCCTAGAAACTTGACTCTCTTGCATAGAATAGTTTGTCAATAATTTTAGACATTTTTCAAAAACATTTTACTTGCTACATAGAATATGCCTAAAAAGTCACATGTGTGAAGTCAAGGAGAGAGAGAAGCGTTAGAAATGAATTCATAATTATCTTTCCTTCTTCATCCTTCTTCTTGTTTTCTTGGATTCCCATAATATATCATGTCTTCTATGTGATTGAAGTGTGCCTTTTGGATTAGGTCAAATGCCTTATTTATAGTGTTATGCCTATCTTAAATGGGTGTCTCTTCATTGGAGCCAACTTGACTTCAAGGAGGGTCGACTTGACTATTTTGGAGCCAAAAAATAAAAATTCAAAATTTTCTCTTTTTGAACTCACATGAAGAACACATCTTATATTAGTCATTTAAATGGATAAATAATAAAGATAGCATGAATAACATGTCTTACATTTTCATTATATATTTAAAGGGTTAAAATATTAATTATGAAGATCAACCATAGCTACAAGAATTCAAATCCCTTTATCTCAACATCGAAAAGTTTGATATTATTACTTCTTCCAAAAGTAAGGGTTTCAATAAAAGAGGGTCACAACAAGAAAAAAAAATGATATATATGGAAGTGGACAATGTTATTGTCCTAGTCTAGCTAGCATCGCATTTGGATGGTAGTTAGAAGTTAATCAAAGAGATGGTTGCAAAAGAGCTTGTCATGTTTGAAGAATTGTCATTCACCTTGCATAGAACCCATTATAACAAAGGCAGTAGAAAATTAAAATTTTAAAAGGTGCATGTAAATAATAAAATATTTACTGAAAATGGAAATCCCAACTTGACGTCTCAAAAATATGACCTATTAGACTCATAAAGTTAGACATCACTAAAGGGAATGCACTTTCTCACTTTTTTTATTGAGCAAGACGTTGAAAATATGAGGTTAAAATAAGGATAATTGAATTGGAGGAAGCTCTTTTTCCAAAACCTCTATTTATGCCCCATTTATCTATTCAAGAAATTGAAGCTACAATATATATCACCCCATTACACCCCAAAAAGTTAAGAAAGTGGGAAAATTGATAAATAGTATCAAATCCTATGTCACAGTAAATATTAATAGGCAACTAGGAATAATTGAGGAAGCATGGGAGATTTATTTACACTTTAGAAACTTGTCTCGGAGAATTGCTCCATTTTTTGAATATGTGAAGAAGTATTTGGAGCATTATTGGTAATTCATCGAAAATAATTTAACAAATTTCATTAATGAAATCAATACTCTTAGTGATCGGTAGAAGAACCAACAATATTTTCCATCAAGAAATAGAATCAAGAAAATGAATGTAGGTTGGCACGTAATGGTTAAACTATTAGAAGATGTTTTTTCTAAATGTTCTAGTATTGATAACCATAGGAGAAACAATTTCTTCAAGGCTATAGAAGTTGTCAATGAATTACAAAGGAATACAATTATTAGAGATTCTATGTTTATTCCAAAGAACATGTTGCAAAAATAGTTTACAATTATTAAAGCATCATGGGATAATGATTTCAACAACTTGACTAATTTTCCAGATGAGATAAAGAAGTGGCTAGTTATATTTTTCAAAGATAATGATGAATAACTAACAAATTTTAAAAAAATATATTTAGATGCAAAAGACAAATGGGATGAAATATGTGTACTGAGAGTAAAGAAACATGTACACATCCCATAGTTGAAGGAGTAGATTGAATATTGGCATAGAAAATCCTTAAACAAAATTGTTGATCCTAAATAATTTCCTTAGCGATTATATTCACAGACATTTGAATACAAATGCATTCTCTAATAATAGTGTCTTCCAAGCAGAGAGAGAATTCATTCTACTGGTCATCCTTCTATAATTTTATGAATGTCCTTTATCTTATCAATTCCCTTTATTTATTCCCAAACTTTTGATCTTCTAGCTTTGTGATTTGTCTTTTATGTTTGTAAATGTGAAACCCCTGGTATATTTTCCCCCTTATTTTTATAATGAAATAATACTATGAATTATAAATGAATGTATATATTTTTATGTAAAGGTCAAAAGAGTGGTAGCATAGATCCATGACCTAAGAGGGAAGAGGAAAGATAAACCTAGGTGGGCTTAGCTAGCACCTTTAATTAATTTTATAGTGTAAATAACAAGAAAAATAAGATGAAGAGTCCAAGAGGAACATGAAGAGTCACCCATGATAAATTACAAAAAGGAAATTATACAACAATGCTGGGGTTGGAATTTCCTCTTCAAGAAGCACATGAGAAGTGATAGAATTACCTACAATGTGGAGGGAATGAAATTCCCTTGGAAGCTAAAATTTATATTGGAAGATCTCAAGAAAATTATGAGGAAAATGGGTATGAGTGTTTTCCAAGAATTGGCTACTGAAACACTCAAGGTGCTTGCTAAAGAGTTGATAAACCACCTGCTTTTATAAGTAATCCCCATCCTCTTTGATTTGGGTACAACCTCTTGGTGAAAACTATTGAAGAAATTCCCATGAGATCATGGATCTGACTTCGAGGTGACTATTGCAAGTAATTTTTGTTGCAGTGATTCTAATGTTGGGTGGAAAATTGAAGTCTTGCCTTCAATTTGGCCATTGGATTTACTATATCTACATGTATTTAGCGTAGAACTGTGAAAGGCTTGTGCTTGTGCAATTTTATTGTATGACTATGAAAAATAGTGCATGGTTGTAGAATATTGGTGCATGTAGTTGTAAGCTAAATACCTGGAATTTTACTATGTTGCATGTAAATTTTATGTATATTTCGAATAAGATGATTCAATTATTGTGATATGTTGAGGAATTGATTTCTTGGATGTTTGAGGAATGTTGATTTCCTATAAGACTCCTATGGAATTGAATAGATTCTTGTATGCATTCATGAGCTTATTTTATGTTTATTATCAATCCAAAATACTTGTAGATATCTAAACTATTATGGGCCTAAAATAACTACACTAAGATTAAGTATGAATGGAGAAACATATTCTATCGTATTTATTTTATAGCTAAAAGATTGGATAGTAAGCCTTGTTTTGTCATTTCTAAGCTCAGGATGGATAGTGTCATTGTGTTTATAAATCATATACATGTATGTGTGTGTGTGTGTGTAGGATGGAACAAAGCCATTATAAGCTTAGGGTAGATAGCCAAATGTATATTACATATGATATATTAATATATGTATATGTATGTATTGAACACGTCGTGTCAAGCCCTATAAAATCTCATGAATGATAGAAAGATATATACATATATGCATATAAGGTTTAATTGGTCCAAGGCTCAAATAAGCTCATTAAGAGCAGTGTATTGCGTATATGAATGGTGTCATACCCAAGCATTGGGGGAAGGGGATTCTCAAACATACACATATAAAAGTGTTGTGAGGGCTTGAAATTCGTGACTTATACAAATAAATTGGCCTAAACCTTACATGATATGTGACCAGGTGCCACGCCCAAGGGTAGAGGAGGAGGAAATCAGAGTCATATGATGTCAAGAGAGTATTAGTTTTCCACATAATCCCAGAGGTATTTCTTGAGATATTTCAAATGGAGGCATGGTTAGATCCCACAAGGATTTATTTGTCAAGATGACATGGCACAGTGGGGTAAGTTGCCTAGCATTTGATGAAACCTGGTAAAGGACCCCATATATTTTATAATGTGATATATTCATCTAACCAAGGAATGAAGGGTGTGGTGGGACCGAGGATCAACATAATAGTCATTGTGGTCCATGGCTGATGTGTAAAAACCTTATAAGTCAAGTGAAGGTTGATGGCAGTGCGATGTGGTGGCCTAGGAAGGACATGTCACCCTAATAGTAAAGTTGGTGATGTCACCCAGATATGTATTCCCTAAAAATATCCTATCGTTTTGGGTACAAAAGTCCCAGGATTTTATTTGCAGAAGGATTTGGCATGGTGGGCTAGTGTTTATGTTGCATTTAAGAAGGGAGGAGCCTCACCACCTTTCCACTCTACACTAGAGATTTTAAAAGGAGGTTAGGTCACTTTAATGATTTCAACACATTGCAAAGGGAAAAGGCATGGATGAGGTGGAAGTGGTGGAGACAAGCGTGTGGCCACAACAAATGGTGATAGGACTTGTGGAGGAGGGGTTAATGAAGGGTCCACATAAACCTGATGCCTCTAACCCAATGAGTTCCATATGTGTGTGTGTGTGTGTGTGTGAACGATGGCACCTAACGTAAACACGTCAGCAACTAGCATAACATGACCTAGCATGATTGAGCTACCAGTTTTCATGTAAGCTATGACTTGTGTAGCCATATGTGAACCACGTGGAGATCATGTGGGTGTCATGTGCTAGGTCTGATGATGTGGAAAGCCCTGATAGGATAGCCTCTTAGTTGGCCATATCTTTTGATCCATGAGTCAGATTAGAGAAAATTTTATATCATTGGAAAGGACTCGATAAGAAGAATGCAACAATGTCATCCATTTCAAGTTTTGAGGTAGTCGAAGAAAAATTAAAAAATTTAGACCCCATTTCCATAATTGGACTTTGGAGGTTGGTTCATCAGAGTAATTGTCTCCTTCTACCCTTAGTAGGGGATAGGGATAGTAAGGGGTGTTTAAAAAAGTGGTATCATGGCTTCCAGGTTCAACACTTGGACTAGATGGGCTCTCATACAAGAAATGAAGGTATAGTGTTTGTGACTCTATTGGAGAGTCAAGTGGTTTAGTAATTGCATGTTGTAGGTGTTGGCTATATCACTATGATCATGGCTTATATATTGATTATTTTCACGTGCAAAGTGAATTCAAGTGTAACAATACAATGGTTTCTTGCAGGTCCTATGATGCATTTTTTAAATGTGAAAAATTATAAGTATGATAGATACATTTGGTTTCCTAACTGACCCCTTTGAGGTTTCAAATGCCATGATTATTGACCCTAATAAGAAGGTAAATTTCTTATAAAATATTTAAATTTCAATCTAAAATGGTAATGATGGTCTCGGTAAGGAGGATGGTTATAATTATGTTGTTGATCTAGATTAAAGATTGAATTCTAAAGTATATGAAGACATGATGGTAACATGTTGATATGAGTATATATATTGTAAATTTAAAAAACAAGTTTATCAATATGATTAAAACTGTGTCCTAGTTTGAGACATGTGACGATAAAAATTTTAAGGTTGTGTGAACAACTACATGGTAATGTTCTTGGCTTAGGATGGCAAGATAACAACTAGTGTGACTATTATATTTCATTAAAAAACTAACAAATGAGTGTATGTGGAAACATATCAAGATTCAATGGCAATAAAAATAATCATGTATCATGGCATAGTGCACCAACTATAAATGGTTGGAAATTACCTGAGCAAAACAATGTCAATAGAAACAACTAAAAATGTTGGAATAAGAGCAAGGCGAAGAAAGAAAATGAAGGAATTTTTGTCAAATAATCCCTTTGGCCAATGCCTACTTTGAATAAATATAGGTAGTTCTATGAACTTTGATTTTAATTGACATATGTTAGTATATGTTATGTCCATGACTAAGTGGATAGAAGTATTATAGCAAAGTGGGTTGCTTTGGTCCATGGGGATAATGGACAACAATCTAGCAGCCATAAAAATGGCTCAAAGGAGGTTCTCTTGACCTTGACTTTACTGACATATGAAAATGCATGTCTATATGTATAAATTCCATTTTGTATAGCATGGTTATTTCCATGAGGATGATAAAAAATCCAAGGTGCTTGATTTCAGGATGATAAACAACTCTTAGAGTGGTTCCCAGTTGATAAACCATCGGTAATAAAAACACTGTGTGATTGGGTATGAAAACAAAGTTTCTATTTGCCATAATTAGGTATTGAAACAAAGTTATTTAATGGGTTCCAATTTACATGGAACACTTTTGGGAAAGAGTACGTGAATAGCTCATTGTTAATATCTATGTTATATTTATGCTACTAATAATGGTGGTGAGCTTGAGTGAAAAATGGCAAGGATGAAACATGATAGAATGTGAACAACATTGATGAGAACATGAAGAGTTGAATGAATTGTTGAATATTGTAACAAAAAAATATCAATTGATAGCATTGATGATGGAAACATGGTAAAAGGTGAAAGAAAGGAATTGGGTGAGAATTCCTTTGGTTGATTTTGGAAACTATTATTTTCAAATTAACGCATGCTCTGCATGACTACCGGGAGGTTTTCTAAACCTTAAACATTTGTTGGCATGTGAATGTTCTTAGAACACTAAAGACAATGTTCCAGTTAAGGGGGTGGGTTATGTGACACCCCTAGTATGCTTTGCCTCTAATTATACTCTGAATTATAAATGAACAGAGACAGAGAGAGAAAGAGAGAGAGAGAGAGTGAGAGTGAGAGATATTACTCTGAACTATATATGAA
>APFE030975894.1:10636-55081 GCA_000404065.3 Pinus taeda
TATAGAGAGAGAGAGAGAGAGAGAGAGAGAGATAATAGCCTAAAGAGCGGGACCACAAATCCATGATCTAAGAGGCAAGAGGAAAGATAAACCTAGGTGGGGTTAGTTAGCACCTTTAATTAATTTTATAGTGCAAATAATAAGAAAATGAAGAGGAAGAATCGAAGAGAACATGAAGAGGAAACCATTAGAAATTATAAAAAGGAAGTTAGACAACAATGTTCGAGTTGGAATTTCCTCTTGGGGAAGCACATGACAAATGTTGGAAAGACCTACAAAGTGGAGGGAATTCACTGGGAAGCTAAATTGTAGCTTGTAGAAGCTCAAGAAAATTTTCAAGAAATTGGGAAAGAGTGCTTGCCAAGAATTGGTTGAGAAACCACTCAAGGTGCTTGCTAAAGAGATTATATACCACTTGATTTTATAAGTAATATTTTTCCTCTTTGATTTGGGTATGACCTCTTATTGTAAACTATTTAAGAAATTCCCCTTAGATTGTGGACTTGGCTCGGGGGTGACTACTGCAATTAATTCTAACTGCAGTGACTCTAAGGTTGGGTGGAAAATCAAAGTTCCACCTTCAGATTGGTCATTGGCTTTATTGTATCTACATGTACTTAGCTGAGAAATGTGAAATTGAGGCCTATTCTTGTGGAATTTAATTGTATGAATCTAAGAAATATTGCATGGTTGTAGAATATTGGTGGATGCAGATGTAAACTAAATCTATGGAATTTTACTATGTTACTTGTAAATTTTATGTATATGTCGGATAAGTTGATTGAATTCTTTTGATATGATGTGGAATTGATTTCCTACACATTTACAGAATGACAATTTCTTATAAGACTGTTGGATAATTGAATAGATTCTTGTATGCATTCATGAGCTTACTCCCTACTTTTTATCAATGCAAGAGACTTCTACTTATCTGGACTATTATGGGCCTAAAATTGTTCCATTGATCTTAAGAATGAATGGAGAGATAGATCTTTGTCGTATTGTTGGGTGTGGGATCCCTCCAAGGCAAGTTTTGGGGCTTAAAGCCCAAGTTTTGACTAAGTCTTATGTAAAGACTCCACTATTTGTGGGCATGGAGCACGAAGTTGTAATTGAGTCATAGGGTTGTCTGCCCTTACTTTTGTAAATGTAGTGTCAGCTTGAGAGTTCTACGCATGGTCTATGGACCATGGGATTGTATAAATAGAGTGAGGCTCTGAGTGTAAACAAATGATAATCATGGGAGAAATCAATCCATGAAGCATTGAGTAAAAGTGTAGAGTCATGTCTTTAGGTCATAAAGTAGGAGAAGGCTCTACAACTAAGTATTGTTATAGCTCCAAATCTAACTATTATGGCTTGTGATGCTACACTCATGGCCTAGAGAAACCCCTCCTTCCAGACCTGGTCCCAAATTTAAAAAACAGTGTTTTATTCCTTGTATGCGACATTGCCCTGAGTTAAACGCGTGTATACGCGGGTCTGCATATACCCAACCCGCGTATATGTATTAAAACACTTCAAAAAATATAAAAATCCTTATTTTCGGGAAGAGATCACGGATTTTACCTGCTAATCACTTGTTAGTGCCCGTGGCCCAACTGTTCCCAACCAACTCCTAACTAAAAAACTACTTTGGGAGTGGTATATAAAGACATCAAAGGGAGGGCCTAAGGGAGGAGAGAAGAGAGAGAAAGGTTATTATACTGAAATTTTCCCCTGACCAGGTCTAAGAAACCTTGGGTGCCTTCTGCAATTCCCAATTGTATAGGAAACTCTTGGTTTCTTGTGTGTTGATGTTCATCTACTAGTTATCGCATCATGGAGTGAGTCTTGGAAGAGATATGCTAAAGGCTTGAGGATGAACGGATTCCGGAAAGAAGCTTGCTTGGAGCCTGCGAAAGGTTACTCAGGTGATATTACTCTTTGGTAAAATCCTATTTGTCTATAATAAAGAAACACGTCTTGGTTCTCGATATGCTTCTTCTTTATGTTTATGATGTTCATGTTTGAATTTCATATGTGAATGGTGGTTTAAAGTTCATAACTAACTTCCTTCTTTTATAACATAAAGATGATTTCTGTATAATTCTTTGTCCATATACTGTTGTATTCTTTGGAATTGGTTGTTTTACAGGACAAAGGAGCGAAAGGGACTTGAAGAAGGGTTTGGACCCTTGAGGAACTTCTCGAATATAGGACCTGAGGTACGCCCTTCTTACTTTAGAATTTTCTTTTGATAGCATAATGGCTGTGTGAATGTGTGTTTCTCTGTTTAGACAACTTTCAATCTACTAGGGTTTCCACTCAAAAGCCATAGGGGAGCAAATCCCTCAACAGAATTGGTGACTCCACTGGGGACAACGCTCTTGTTGTTCCTAGTTTGGGTGTTTGTCAAGCCAATCAGGGCACAGTTGCTTGTTGTTTTGCTGTTACTGTCTGGTATGTTCTTAACTTCTGAGTTTTACCAGTTTCTTCAGTTTGTTTTTTATTTTTCTTGAAATCTTTCATATACGTTGTTTTCCTTAGTTACAGAAGCGTATGTACGCTAGTTTCCTGAAGTAAACCCGCATATACGTAGGTTTCCTCAGGCACAATCACGTATACACGCAATCTGCACTTAAGTACAGTCGTGTATATCTTGCAACTTTCAAGATTTATAAATTTTTGTGTCTCTGAAGTTTGTCTGGTGTTTTGAGTCAGTTTGAAATAGTCATTTTTGCCAGTATCAGTTGTTTGTTTTACAGCAAGCGTCTTACTCCGATTTCTCTCTGATTATAAGGAGTATTGGTCTTGTTTTGTGTTTGCAAGCATCATCGTTTTTTGCTAAAAGCACGCAATATTTCTTGTTGAATCTTGGCTGCTCTGATCTATTCAGAGCAGAAAGATTGTTATCAATCTTTGTGTTGGATTTGGTTTTTGGTGACTTTTTGTTTGCTTGACAAAACCGCTTTTTGTGACCATTTACTTCTTTGTTTCATCAAAGTTGTCAATTAATGCTTTCTTGAAATTGTCTTTTTGATCTTTTTTGGTATTTGTTACCAAAGCTTTCATTTCTTCTTTCGATTGTCAAAAAGCATCTTTAAACACATTTGTTTTTGTTGAGTTTTCATTCATTGTATGGTGTCTACTTACAAAAGCGTTTCTTGCTTATTGTTGCAATCGCAAAGTTTCAGTTTTGTTGAGAGCATTTTTTAAAAGACTTTTTGTTGCTACTTTGAAGAGAACTTTTTGAAAAGTTTTGTTTTGCTTTCTTGAACTTGCTTTTCACTTGGTTTCCTTTTGGTGAGTGAAAGTGCTTTATGTTGTCTTGAGTTTTGTTTTTAGTGTTTAGACGAAATGAATGGTAGCATTTCATATTCCATCTAGACATTGTAAGTGGCAAAAGAAAATTTGATAACCAAAGCAACTTTCATTTCTTGTTTTAGAGTTGTTTTCAATCTTGCATCAAGCATATAGTGGTTGCATTAGGATAGATTTTCATCTCTTTAGGCATAAATAGTTTTGTTAACTTTTGAGTGTGAAGTGTGAATTAAAGAAAAATAAAAGAAAAGTTTGTTTCATTAGAAGTTTCCTTTCGAACCCTGTAGAAATTACTCTTCATCGAAAAACAGTGACAAGTGCACATGCATATAGCTAGGTTTTATTAATTTCTTTTGCGTCGAAAAAACACCACTAGTTTCACTTCCATCATCCCTTGACTTAAAGAACAACCCTTAAAATCAAGCGCTAACTAAAATTCACTAGAACTTTTTCTTTTAAGTAAAATACACCAACAAGTTTTAGGATTTTAGGGCCTTGGATTAGGCGAGTGGAGAGTTAACTCTCCAAGGCCATTTAAATGTCAAACATAGGAGTCTGAATAGCGAGAGAAAATCCAATAGCGTTAGGAAGACCAGGAAAGCTCTGGATTTGGGAGTTAAGCACGAGGGTCTGTGAAGACAGGGAAGAGAGATACCCCCTCTCCTACTTGTCCGAACTTACCTCACGACTATTCTGCCTGGCTTCTGTGACAAGTTGGTATCCATAGTTGCTACTCCTAGGTAACTACATAGGTGGCTGCGGAGGGGAATCCCGTGGCACCTGAGGTTGACGTTGTATCACTCTCGACAGTACTACTGGAGGGCACCCTTGCGAAGCTTGGGGGCTTGCACCGGTGTAGGCTGTTGTTAGGAGGTCAGCGTAACTTCCTCTTTTACCTTCGCTAATAGGCCTGGGCCCTCATCATCCCAGACTATCTTCAGAAGGCCCCTTATTTTTCACTTTCTCGTATTTTGGTTTCCGGTCCTAATCACCCGGAGTGGAAATACTTGGAAGTTGTTTGACTGGCTGTATCTTTAGGGACTTTATAGTGTGTGCTCTGTGCTCCTAGTTGGCCTAGATTTCAATTTTTTGAGTCTTTAGTTAGATCTTAATCAGAAAGTTCAAAGTGGCTGACCAATCTCCTAGACGGTCTCGAAGACTTCATGGTCTTTCACCACCGAGTTTAGAGCCTTCTCCGAGAAGGCGCAGAGGTAATAATACCGGTGGGTTTCGTCCCACGGCAATTGACGCATCGGGGATTGATCCTCCTCTCGGGGGCATCAGTATTGAAGCAAGGCCTGGTACTTCCGTGGAACAAGAGAGGAACACTCCAGTTCTTTCTCGAGTTCACTTACAAGTGGAGAATAATATAGAGGTAGAAGAACTTTCAGAGTCGTTAGTGGCTCTGAATTCTCCCCTACCATCTAGTCATCCGCACGTATTGCAATACGTTGGGACTCCGATGCATAGACTGTCAAGTCCAAGTTACGCTATACGCTTACCTTCGATGACCACTACTGGAAGCATGGCTTCTACAAGTGTTACGACTGTACAGACTCCTATATCTGTACAAGGGGGAGGAACTATTTCCATCCCCTCCATCTCTTTATTCGGATCTTTTGCTAGCACGTCTTTTGTTGGGTCTACCTCCATTCCGTCTACGAGTGGAAATTCCAAAACCAATGCTTTTGGTTCTGGATTCCTCCCATTTGGCGCCCACTCACAGGGCACTCCTTCAGCTCCGTTCGGAGCCGCCACGTCCATGATGAGTGGATCGGCTTCGTTCCAAGGTTTTCCGTTTGGAAGTGGTCGTATACCACATTCCAACCCAACGATAGGATCCATGCCTTTTTCTTCTGTAGGAAAAAGCAACAATCCTTTCCAAGGTTGGAATAACCCTGGCTTAGTGGTGCCGGAACTGGGAATCCATTTTTCAGCCAATATGGGAATAGGCTGTATACCACGGTTAGTTAATTCCAAAATATTCCTCCCCTAGCTTCGGCTTGGAATCCATTTCAGGGGTTATCGACCCCTTACAATTATTTAGGAGGAAACTTTGCTAGGTATGATGGATATACGGCCGGAGTTGGTCAAACTCCGAGTTTAGCTAGATCACAAGGCTTGCCTTTTGGTTCAGCGGGTCCTAATGGTTACTTCGGGCAGCCCGGTGCCTTCCAAAATCCAGGCCAATCTTTTCAGAGCTTTGGGAGTTCTGCCCAGTCAGGGTGGAATCCCCAAGCTCCTCCTAGACTTCCGTTTCTGGCAACGTTAAACTTGCCAGACCTCACTAAGTTAACTAACGACCCCATCAAGTACAATTCGGCCTGGCCTCCAGTCCCAAAATGGCAAGACATCAATGACACCTTCTCAGGCACATTTGAGGATAATCTGGAAGACCGCAAGGTCTATGTCAACATACATAAGTCTGGCTTGTACCAGATTTCATGCATGTATCCCACGTTTCCATGCGCAGACGTCATCCATTGGATTGTCTCGCATACTAATCTAAAGACGCTGGTGTTGAGCAGTATTAGTGGAACACAAATTTCTACCTTAAGGGCAAAGGATTTTTAGGAGATGTATCACTTTGCACAACTGCTGATCACAATGGATACACCCTTCACTAGACCCAACAATAGTGCAAACTCAAGAGACATCGTGAAGAGCTGGGTGAAAGAGCCATCCAAGCTCAGGAAAACACTCAACCAGGTTTACAAGACATAAATACCATGGAAGGCATATCAAATCTTAGTCATCTTCACATGTCGGTTATATGGCCAAGAGAGCACAAAGAGCTTCCCGCAGAGTTGGGTGATTGTGTTGGCTCAACTGGCGAGTGAAGGAAGGCCTTGCAACTGGTCCGACATGTTGGCTCTCAGGTTGAAGGAACATGTAACAGAAGCCCGACATCCACCCAAGGGTTAACAAGTGAAGCTATCCATGTCCACTTACATACTTGATGTAGTCTATGTCCGTCAGCAGTTCCCATACTTGGATTGGGCATGGACACCTTCGGAAATCTTTGTGCACAATTGTTGTAAGTTGTTCTCCAAATGCAACTTCTGGGGAGTTATCATACAATTATTAGACCACTTTTTCACTCTTGCATGTCACAGGAAACGATGGAAGCATTGATCGACATAGCAGATTGGTATGCCTCACCCCTTGGCACCTTCATCCGAATGTACAACGCAGAGAAGGCTCCCGATGTTTTACCGAAGTTTTCCATGGATAATCTTGTCATGCAAAAAGTGTCATATCACATCTCAACAGGGTTGTCAACGAGACTACACATGAAGAAGAAGGCACCTTGGCCCTTTCTTCATTTGTGGATCAGGATTTATGAGATCTAGAATCTCAAACATGCTAAGGCCAAGATAAAGGAACTCAAAGATTCACCTTTGGCACCGAAAGTTTCAATCTGTATGACTCGCATTGTTTGGTGAAGGACCACTGCATGAGAGTGAAACATCCTTGGATCCACGAGGCATGTCATTAGCGTGAGGAAGACCCATGGAGATACTATTATCACTTCTCAAGGCTCAATGAACTGATCAGCATAACTATAGAGTGGTTAGAAAAGAAGAATGTAGTAGCATCTTAGAGAGCAACATCATCAACAGCAGCAGAGGGTAGCATACCTACGCATGACAAAGGCAAGAGGAAGGCTATTGACAATGCAGAGGCAGAGAAAAGATACAATTTCAAAGCAGATCCACTTGTGTTGAAAGTAGCTTTGGAGGTTGAGGCTAAGAGGCGAAAGCATGATAGAAGGATCACGCAAATGTAAAGAGAGAAATAGAAGATGGAGGAAACATAAAAGGAGTTGCAGGAGTTGAAGCGGGAACTCAAGGAAGAACAAGAGCTACACAAAAGAGAGAAGGAAGCACAATAGGAACAAGAATGGTAGGAGGCGCAACATGCATAGATTGATGAAACTACACCCATATAGGTTATTGACTCATCTGAGTAGCTGGCACATAGTAGACAGGGTGAGTAGTCACAGGGGCAAGAATTTGTTCAAGAGATTGAACATATGCTCAAACAGATGGACATAGATGTGGTTTAGCCAGAGTCAAATCAGGATATTGACCTCATGCCTTAGAACCAAGAGGTCACCCCACCGGATTCACAAAATCCAGAGGTAGAGCAAGTCCCAAGAAATCAAGGAGACACTGAAATCCTTGAAGAAAATTTGGAAGTGGAGATGCACAACATATCTTTCGATGAGTCACAATAGAGAGTTGTGCAATCATGCAGAGTGTCTATTCTGGATGTCCATGTATCTCCTACGCAGTTTGAATATCGAGTGACTGTATCTGATGTGTGCAGACATCCAGCTGCGTTGATCGATGCTACCAAAGCATATGCCAAAGCCACCAGCTCAAGTGTTAGATTCATGATAGCTAAGAATGAGCGCATGGCTAAGGGGTTATAAGCGGCCAAGCATGGAGATAAGCAGGTTACAACATCTGCCAGAGCATATTTGAGGAGAGTGATACTAGATGAAGTATTGTCTCTCTAGACATTCATGCAGAAGTTCTACTCCAAATTCATCAATGTGCATAAGTCAGTTGTCCATCTCAACTATTGGTAGCAGCATTATTCTAGGAGAGTGTGCATCTTGTCAGATCTGCACACTATTTTTGATCACATGGAAATATGGACAATGAGGTACAAAGGAGCCCCATTGCACTTGCCAAAAATGATGAAGCCAAAGGCAGTAGAGTTGAAGGCACGCATTCGGAGTCAGATCCAGAACTATGAGGAACTCCCACAATTCATCACCAGTTTGTAGGCTTCACATGCACAAATGTTTAGGAGCATGGATTTCACTATGCATACACATGCGATCTCATCCATTCGCACACTCACTAAGGCGAAGTCAAAGAAATAAGTATGACTGGACCACGACATGTACTTTGATCAGTTTATCTGTGTATCCACTAGTGCAGACTTGCAGATGAGTGTAGATACTGTTAGCCTCCTGCTGCAGCAAGTTACTCATATTTCATGATTGACATTTTTTACAGGCCAAATATGTCATACTTTGCATCCTGCAATGCTCCATATTTGCTAACAGTCACCAGAGAATAGGCCATGAGAGTGTACTGCTCAGAGTGCAACTTCTGCATTCCAATTTTGAAGAATTATTCCATTTTTGTAGAATTTTCAGCTAAGGGGAAGTCCAAACAGCTCAATCTTGGTCTCCCTAGGTTTCAATTTCCTGTTTTAGAATATAGAGAATAAATAATCTGTCCAAACAGCTCAATCTTAGCAGATTCTTAGATAGGTAGAGAATCAAAGGAGCCCAACTGTTTAATCTGGGGCCTTGGAAGTAATAGGGGTAGTTTGTAGATAGTAGGACAGAAAAAGAAAAGTTAAAAAGCTGGGTTTGCAAGTCTAAGTGCACCCAAACCAAAAAGAACAAAAAATTTTAGGTAAGTAGGCTGGGTAGGTAATTTTGAGGTTGCAGAATGGTGATTTGTGATCAACTCCATATTTTTAAGTGTTATATTTATCCATATCATAGTTAGCAGGCAGTTCCCATCTGAAGGACTTCAAACGAGGCATGACTAACTTCCCCTTCTTCCTCTTCCCGAAATCATTTACTAATTTCCCCTAAAGAGGTCAAGATCTGCTTGATATCTCTCAGTTTCATCATTTTCCATATCATTTGCCTTGATAAAGATCTACTTTATCCAAAGAGGGTACACATTTTCTCTGCAAAGTTCTATCTCCCCTTTGAAGCCTAAGACCTTTGAAACTTAGCGCTTTCTTGTCATTTTTATATTAACTCCTGACATTATTATGTAAATCCCTATCTATGTCCCTTCCCCCTATCAGAACTATGGTAATAATTCCCCTATGTAAATATCCCCTTCCCCTAGTTGAAACATAACCATAAGTATCTCCTTGGGAATTACCAAGTCACCTGGACCTTAGTAAGAACCCTCATCTCTGCATAAATTTCCCCTCCGAGGTGTTTGGACTCCTTCCAAAACACAAAAACCCCCCTTTCAAATGCATTCACAAACCCCCGCGCATTTCATTTTTTGGAATTTATTAATAGTTGATTAATAAATAACCAACGCGCCAAACACATTGCACCATTTTCTAAAGTTTAAAACCCATCCGCGGCCGCAAATATTAAAGTTTATCATGCGCGCAACTTGACTAAACCCCGTGCATCTTCTCCTCCCGACCACCATCGAATCAACCCTCCCAGATCCGATGGCTCTTATGTACATCGGGCGCCCTCTTTTGAATGTCCGTTAGCACCCAATGTCCGACGGTTTTACCGATGTACACTGGGACAGCTGGCGGCATCCCATTGCATCGGACTGCCCCTGACAAAAACCACCTTCATACCAAAGGCAGTCCGATGCATACCAAAACTGCCCTCCCCTCACGTCACAGGAGCGCCGCGTCACCCCACCACTTCACCTCCACCTCACCCCTTCCTTGCCTACGCCTGGCTCATGTCACCCTGCCACCGTGTCCCGCCACGTCATCGCCCTACTGTACTGCCATGTCAACCTGCTGACATCAGCATGCTAACGTCACATCCGTACAGGGGGGTCCCACTACTGATGTCATGTTGACGTCACCTGCCGTACCGCTGACGTCATACTGACGTCAACAGCTGAAAAAGGAAACACACAAGCGCAAAAATCGAGCTTCGAAGCCCCGAATCGAAATTCTGAGGCAGTTTTCGATGGACTATGGGAAATAGGCCATATTGGAGAATCTTTAGGGAATCTTTTGATTCCTCGGCCAATTTTTTACTGAAAAGGGCTGAAAAAGCCCGATTTTGTAGTTTTGAACGCATCAGAAGACAGAGAGAGACCCGATTCAGAGGTTAAAGAATATCAGAGCAAATATGCAGCCAAGAACCATTTCAAAGAGTATCATTGTAGCGGCAAAGAGTATCAGCGGAGATCTTCTCAGGGCTTGAGGCAAATGAAGCATTAAAAAGAAACCTTGAAAGTCAGGAAGTAGTTAAGGAACCATTCAAAGCTCACCAACACAATTGACTGCACATTAAAACTCACATCAGATCAGTGGACTAGAACTCAATGAACAATTATTACAGAACCATTGCACCAAGTCACAGAGGACACCCCATCAAACTCACTTTTGATCCAGCTGCCTCTAACACAGCCCAAAAAGCCTTACTTGCATTTAATGCCAGCATAAGTTAGGTTTTAGAAAGCTTTTTTTCTTGCAGACCTATTTAGGTCATTTGAAATAAATACTTCTAGATATTTTACCTATATATAACACCCCAAAAAATTTAGTAGGGGTTGTTGGTTGGTTGATCTTTATTAGTTTGATATTTTGTTTGAGCAGAGACTCGCACTGTAAATGTGATAATTTCTATAATCAAAGACTGCTGAAATGCATGGGTTCTGAAAACTGTCTGCTGTGTCTAATTGGCCAAAGAGTGGTTGTAGAATTCTTGTGCTTCTACATGGCTCAATAAGTTTTCCTCAACTCTGTTTTAGTTTTTCTTCATGTTTGCTTTACCATCTATGTTACATCATCTGAATTTACAGAAAAGAAGAATAGTTTAGGATTTGCTTGACAGCACCCTATGCTCAATTTTTGTGATTTCTATATGTTTTCATCAGGAATAGTTATGAATATGCATACTTAAATGATCATGTTTACACTATTTCTTTCACATATGAATGATTAGTTAGGAATTCTTAATTGCTCCTAGATAATCATACATTCATTTCCCTTCTCTGTTAGTTGATGAAAGATTCTTAATTGCCTTTCGTCTCTGACTTCCATCCCATCTTTTCAGAAATTGGTATTGTTTCATGTATAGCTATCCCGCTCTATAATCCTCTTGTGACCAAGAAAACGTAACAGCAAACCTCAATCCATGACTCCATGCCCAATGGTTTCAAACTTATCACACTATCCCTTGCCTCTCTACTTTGGAATTATCTTCCTGACATCTACCTTCCACCCAAACACCAACAAAATCCATTGAACCCAATAGCTAGCCTAAAATCATCATCAACAAAGCTACATCATTAAGAGAGAGCCCTCTATGATTGCAGGTGGGCTAGAACCTGCAATCCAAAGATTGGTTTGTGGTTACCTCAGTCGTATCCCTTCAGGAGCTTAGGGACAACCTGAGTGATAACAGATACCGTGCATCAGTATATTGTTGGTCTGGCTGCACTCAAGACTATGATGTGCATGTTGACGAGTTGGAAAGACGTGCCAAATCAGTGTACTTGAATGCAACGAAGGCAAGAGTTCACTTTCAGAAGTATGTCACCACAAAGTACACGAACACCATAACAGACTACCAAGCTTGGCATCAGTCCGCCACTGTTGATCATCATGAGGATTTCGAAGATTTAGTCTTCACACAGTTGTTTGAGTTTTTGTGATGTCTTGTATGGTTTACTCAAGCCTATTTTGTCTCACATTGGTACATGTGCAAATTGTAATGTTAACATGTTATAAAAGTGAAAGACCAAGTGTCGATAGTAGAATGTAACAGTCATGCAGTATTTGAAGAGTCATGAGGGTAGGTGAAGAGTCACAAAGGGGAATGTCAAGGGTCGCCCCACCCTTTTCTATTTATAGAAGCTCATAACTCATTGTACAGGATTTTGGGAGCCAAGCTTCCTATAGGTGTAACTTAGAGAAAGCTTGGATTGTATTGTAATGAGCCTTGGCTTCTCCACAGTGTAGAGCTAGTACATCTCTTTGGAGGAGAAGGCGGCAGTGACTGCAATGTTCTGCTATTAGGGCTAGTCGAAGTCTTGGTTGTATGTATGATTGGATCTTTCACTATTTTAATATAACTGAGTTAGCGGGTTTCAAGCATATATTGTTATTGTAGTTCAGCTATCCTGGTTACTTTAATGATGTATTTAGTTGTTATTTACGTATGTATATATGGACTATTCTATATGTGTTTGTATGAATCTTATCGAAGTGTTTTGTTGATATAATGCATCACTTTGGATCATTGGCTATCCTGCTTTCCATCTCGTGATGTCTTTCTGCTCATGTGTCCCCTTTCAAGTTGTGTGCAATCATAGGTTGCTAAGGGGCACACTCACTCCCCCTTCCATGTGTTAGAGCCTTTCATTCTCCTTCCTTGACTTGCTAGAAGGTCACACCCTTGCTACCAACAAGGACATCTTACTTACTTCTGCATGCAACCGCAGTCAAGGTGATACTGTACTACCCACTGTTGGGACTCCTAGACCAAATGTTCTGAGGTCTAGTTGGGACTTCTTACTAGGGAGATCCCCTCACATGTTAGTGGGTCCAGCACCATCAAAAGTTATTTACTTGTAGGTTGAGCTTAGATTGAGCTAGAAATTGTAATGCATCTCTATTCATCTAATTAATGTGAAGAGGCTTGAGGGGTTTCTCCCAGTTGGATTCCCCTAAACAAAAATACTATGCATGTGTTTTATTTCTTCTTACATGTATGAGATAGTTGTTCTAAATTGTGAATTGAATTCCAGAGACCAATAGAGTATAATTGTGTCTCTTGATTTAGATTAAAATTTCTTGAGCAATTGGAATTATATCACCAAAATTCTATAGGTTCTAAATATAAATATGCAATGTGTAACTTTTGTGTGTCTTTCATATCGTGTAGATTAAAGAACTTCTCCATCTATAATATTCATGTTATTGTATCCTTGCTATCTAACTTCCTCATGGAATGTGGTGGTCTTCAACCCAAATTTGGAGTCTCTGTCATCATGATTCAAATTCATTTTGTTCTCATCATGAGTTTCATGGAATACCTTATCACCACTAGGAAACATTTCTTGTAACAACTTTGTCAAACCTTCCATTTCTTCCTTTAAACCATCTTTCAAACCTCCCATTTTTTATTTTACACCATCCTTCAAACCTTCCATGTCCCCTTTTAATTTTTCTTCTAAACCATCCATCTTAACATTCATCATCGCTTCCAATTCATTTTTGGTTTCTGTTAGCACTCTGTAATTTCTTAAGGCTCTGAAAGAAATTGCAAAGGTAAACACAACCACTTTTAAGTCTAGGAGCTACCCCTCCTAAACTTAGAGAGGGATCTCTCTATTATATTTAACTTTGTTTTCTTTATAAGATTTTAGGCTAGATGTTAAATTCAGGTTTTTGAGATGGTTTGATTGGAACAGTAAGGGAAAGCCATTGGGAAATGGAGTCAATTGAGTTTCAAGCTGATCAATTATAGTAGCAACAAATGAGTTTAACATGGCAAGGTAGGAAGTCTTATTAGATCTTAAGAGTTTTGTGAGATGGAAAAGATGGAAAGTTTAAGGATCCATTAAACATAGAGCAATTAAGAATTTTAGTGTTTAATTTCAGTTGAAAACATTGAAATTGTTCAAAAGACAAAATTGAGTGTACTTAAACAAATTCAGATTCTTATTTTTCTTTGAAAAAAATGGATAAGAGAAACATATGAATCGACAAAGAAGAACACATTAACAAGAGAAGGTAACTTCACCAATAAGTATGACACAAGAATCCTAAAAAAGTTTTCTATATTACTGAAAATTGGTCGCTTAGTCTCAGTGATCAGCGTTAAAGTCAATGGTAATATTTCTCAATATAAGTCCCAACACCCTCTAAGTCCTATTACAACATATTTATAGAATTTTGGCTAAACTATCTTCAGATTCCAAAAAAGGAACTGATTACAAAATATTCTCTAACAATTTCTGGAAAATCTAAATAATAAACTAAAAATAACATAATATCTCCAAATTATCTGCTAGAAATATTGAATTTTTCATTAAACTCTAGAATTGGTTTTCTGAATGCTGAAAATCTTCAAAATGGTCCTCAATTTGTTGATCTTTTTCTACTAGGTGTCTTAGATTGATCTTCATGCCCTTGAAATTTGGAAAAGGTTGAATCTGTCTTCACAAAATCAACTATCTTCCCTCTTTAATCTGATTGCTCTACCCACAGGGGTATGGTCTATTAGTAAGCGAACGATTTGCTAAGTCGTTCATGCAGCTATGCAAGTCACGAGTTCAAACCCCAATATTACCCAGGGGACATGCAGGCGGGCTGTTGCGGTCCTCCTAGAGGTTATAGAGGTAGCCGATGGGACTCGACCCCATGTAACGTGAGTATGATACCACCTTCGTTGTCGATTCCTCTAGTTACAAAAAAAAATCTGATTGCTCTGCTTGTGAGTTTTATTTCTGTCTTTTTTTCTTTTCATCATCTTTTGAATACTTTGTTTTGTCACAAAATATTTAGAAAAAGATAAAATAATATATTTTAAATAATATTTCCAAATATTTTGATGAAATTCATAATTCAAATTTCAAAGTATTTATTAGAATGGTTTATAAATCCATCATGTTTTCAAATCCATGTACTAGTTCAAAAATCCATGACTTGTTTTCTCTTCCCATGGATTTTGAAAAACCATATGTTGTTTGGTAAATCCATGGCTAGTAAAGTATTTGTATTTTTCCTTTTATCCTTGTAGAACTGGCCTTACTTTTGATTTTCACCTGCAACTATAAATTCAAATTTACATGTAACTGCAAATTCTTTTTACATCTATATGTCTTGTTTTACTTATCATCCTATGTGTAAAACTCATTTACATGAAGCTCATTTTTTCTTACTTGTACATTAGTTTCATAAACATATGATTGCAAAATCCTTCATTTATTTTCTCTGGTAAATTCCTTTTCTTGCACCATGAATTCATTTTCCCCCAGTCACATTTTACTCATCCTCCTTCATTTGTAAACATATTTCATAACATATAAAAGAATTATTTATATATGTTCCCAACATAATTTAAATGTAACACGAAAAATGGTTTTGGGAAGGGGGTACGTAGGAAGTGGTTTAGGAGGAGGGGGGTCCGATTTAACAGAAGGGTGACAATTGTAAAACCCGGTAAGAATGATCCAGGTGGATATTGGTGGCCACCCACCAATTACACTTAGAACCCCACCATTTTTTCTTTTAGTTTTTCAGTTTCCTTACTTGTATTACAATTTACTATTTTTGGTAGTTTTCGGGTCCTGAACTTCCGAAGTCGTTTTCAGACCCTAAACGATGTTTTTTGGGAAAACTGGGAGCAACATTGGTCCATGGATTGTTGTTTCTCATCCCAAATTTGTAGTCCTCGGATAGATATTTCTAACAAGATATTTTGCACATCAAACAGAGATTGTATTCCAAAGTTACGACCCCGGGAAGTTGATGTACCAATTTACCCAAAAGAGGGCCTATAGTTTGGCGCTTCATCTCCTAGGGTTAGGTTTTTGGATGTTTAGGGTTTTCCATTGCTTCTAAACAATAAATAGGCCTTAGAGCCTCACTGCAATATAGTTCATAGGCATGTAGCCACCACATCTCTCCTCAAAGATAAGTTACCATTGCTTGAGCTAGTTTATTTCCATTTTTGTTTGTAAGCATATTTTAGTAGTTTACATTAATGAAGTATTACTTCTGTTTTATTTCTATATTTATGGTTATCTCTATAATTTGCTGCGTTCCTATTTAAATCTGGATCATTGGTATCAGAGCGGTCTGCTCTTTCTCTGCTTTTCTTTGCATGTCCCCAATGAAGTCAGGATATAAGGAGTTAGGGCTTGAATTGGTTGAACCTTTCCAAGACTAGCCTTGTAAATCCTAATAGCCCCCCATGGCGAATGAAAATAAAGACGACGGGGGAGGAGATCCTCTCAAAATCTTGCTTGAAGAGGCCCTCGAGCAACAAAGGAACGTGATGGTGGACAACTTTACCCAAATCTTTTAGCGGCTACCCAGGGGCAACACATCTACTTCCATCAGCTGCTCTGGAAATGCCACACCCTTTAAGGTACAAGTTATCTTTGACATTCCCACGTTTGATGGTTAGATAGATGCAGACGTTGTAGATAAATGGTTAAATCTACTAGAAGGGTATTTTTTTGTTCATGATTTTTCTGGCCGGGAAAAGATTACTTTCGCTCTTCTCAAATCCGCCCCCCATGTCAAGGACTGGTGGGAAACATATTGCGAGCAAAAGGATGATAGTATGGCCTCACTGTTTTCAGCCACACCCACTTGGAATTCATTCCGGAATGCCATCAAGGAGCAGTACTACCCTGCTAAATGCTATGAGGATAAATACATAAAGTGGACCACGCTGTAGCAAGGAATGGACCAAGACGTGCCGGAGTTTACCAATATTTTCCATACCATTCGCACAAAGTTGGGTATCAAGGATTTTGAGCTGCATTTGGTACTCAAATACCATGACTACCTACACAGGTACATCTAGGACGAGATGGAGTTCCTGTACATCTCCTCGCTCGGCATGACATATCGGTACACTGTTAAGATCAAGCAAAAGTTTAAACAGAAGAAGTGAGACTTTGGATCTGCAAATCTGAAGAAAGGGAAAGGTGGCCCTAAACTTCTAAACAAAGGACAAAGCCAAGGCAGGGGTGGCCAGGACAACCCACCAAAGCTACAAGCAAAGAACAACACCGCAAAGTCGAAGAAGGACACGGGAAAGTGGTGTATGTTCCATAAGAGCTCCACTCGCAACACAAGTGAGTGTTGGGCCAAGCAGTCACTAGTGGTTGAGCTAAAGTCTTTGGAATCAGATGCATGTTCAGACTTTGAGTCGGAACCTGATAAAGGAAATGACAAAGGGAAGCAAATTATCGATGTGGAGCCCAACACCACCGTTTCCACCACAAAGAAGGAGGAACCCGAAGATCCAGAGGAGGAGGAGTGCCTCTTCCACTCCCAAATGTGGGTAAAGGGCTCCCCGCTATAGTTCATTGTCAACAGCGAGAGCAAAAAGAACCTCATTTTGGTAGAAGTAGTGAAGTGGCTGGGCTTACTGACCACAAGACATCTACAACCGTACATCATCGGGTGGCTTCACCAAGGACGGGATCTTCACATGAGCCAACAGTGTCGCCTTCCATACAACATCAAGCCCTTCAGAAATGAGGTATTGTGTGACGTTGCTTCCCTTGATTATTTTGATGTATTATTAGGCCAACCATACTTGTGGAAGCGACATGCTTTATATGAGTCAAGGCCTTGTGTTGTTATTATTACTTTGGGAAATAAGTTGTACAGGATATCGGAGGTAGCACCACCTACCACCATCTCTTTGGTTACTGCAAAACAATGCAGTAAGCTCATTTCCAAAATAAGGATATTCGTTTTCCTGATGATACGCCTTGAGGGAAAGATGAAGATGGTGGCCACGACCTCTAGACAGGGCCTCTCCATGCGAAAATAGCATATGGACAAGGTCGTAGAGGAGTACGAGGACATCTTCACCTCCCCCGCAGGGGTGCCTCTACACTGTTAGGTCAAGCACTCTATTGATCTGACCCTAGGTGTGTTGCTACCCAATGGACCAATCTATTTGCACTCCATTCTGGAGAATGACAAAATCAAGAGGAAGACTCAGGAGCTATTGCAGAAAGGTCACATCTGGCTGAGTTCATCACCCTGTGGGAGCCTGATCATGTTGGTACAGAAGAAGGATGGACTTAGAGCCTCTGTATTGACTATCGGGTGCTGAATAAGATCACTATCCCGAATAGGTACCTGATCCCACGGATTGATGACCTTCTGGACCAACTGAAGGGCAGGGGAAATATTTCAGTAAGATCGACTTGAAATCAGGATATCACGAGGTACCAATCGAACCCTCTGATGTGTGAAAGATTGCCTTCAAAGCCAAGGAGGTCCTTTTCGAATGGTTGGTTATGCCTTTCGGGTCTACAAATTCTCCTGCAACCTTCATGAGGCTGATGGATGAAATCTTGCGGCCATTCGCCAACTCATTTGTAGTGGTATACTTGGATGACATCCTCATCTTCAGCTAGAGTTGGGAAGAGCACCTCCACCACATCTGACAGGTTCTCTAAACACTACAGCAACAAAAGCTATGTGCCAATTTGGAGAAATGCACTTTTGGCATGACCCAGGTTCAATATCTAGGATACATTATTGATGAATTGAGGGTGCATGTGGATCCAGCCAAGATCCAAGTCATTCAGGATTGGCCATCTCCAACCACTCTGATAGAGCTCCACAACTTTCTGGGTCTTGCCAATTTCTACCGTTGGTTCGTGTTGGGATTCTCTCATATCACTTGGCCTTTGAGTCAAGTCACCAAGGGAGGAGCAAATCAAAATTATTTTGTTCTGAATCTCAACATAAGGCATTCATAGATTTGAAACATTGCCTCTACTCTGCACCAGTGCTCACATTACTAGACTTGCAACAACCATTTGAAATCGAGACAAATGCCTCTAACTATGCTATTGGGGTAGTCCTTACTCAATGGGGGCATCCAGTGGCATATCAGAGTGAGACACTTTAAGAAACAGTCTGGAAGTATCCCACTTATGGTAAAGAGATGTATTCTATTTTGTAGGCATGCGTACAATGGAAGCATTACATTTTGCAGAAGGAAATGGTCATCCAAACAGACCACTGGCCCCTGCAATTCATACAAATGCGAGGGAAGTTGTAGAATGATCACCATCATAAGTGGTCCGCATACCTGAAATAATTCCATTTGAATATCAAGTATAAGAAGGGCAACACCAATAATGTTGCAGATTGCCTCAGTCGACCACCGATCATGGAATTAACCAACATCTCAGCTCTTGTGGGCACAAGACTTTTGATTGGCCACTTCTCTACAAAAGCGACCCAAAATTTAGCCACACATATCATACGCTCTTGAAGGGCCAACATGTTCCATATTTTCACCTCCAGGATGCCCTATTATGCCACCTGGGTCACCTTTGTGTTCCTTCAGGCAAGCGTTCCAAGATGATTTGGGAAGCACACTACAATCGGGCTGCTAGGCATTTTGGGATTGAGAAAACAGTGGTAGTACTGCAGAAGTATTTCTATTGGCCAAATCTTCAACAAAATGTCAGGAAGTACATCAAATCCTGCACTTCCTTTGCCATTTCCAAACCGACCATCAAGAAGCAAGGCCTCTATACTCTGCTACCTACCCCTAGTCGACCTTTGGAATCCATCTCCATGGATTACTTGTCGAACCTTCCTTATACTAAGCATGGAAATGATTGTGTTTTTTTGGTCACTGATAGGTTCTCAAAAATGGCCATTATGGCGACCTACAAGAAGAATATCACAACATAAGCCACTGCTAAACTCTTCTTTGAACAAGTGTGGGTACCCTTTGGGATCCCACAGTCTATCATCTCAGATCAGGACAACATGCTCCTCAGTACATTTTTGTCTAGTCTCTAGTCGATGTTGGACACCAAACTCACTAAGTCCACAACCTTTCATCCCCAAATTGATGGCCAGACAGAGGTTGTCAACAGGATGATCGTACACATTTTGTGCATGTACAACTTAAAGCATCCATGCACATGGGATGAGAGCCTTCCCTATGTTCAGCACAGCTATAATTGGGCTCTCCATAGCTCGACTGGCCACAACCCTTTTCAGGTGGGCTTGGGATTCCAACCATTATGTCCCATTGATGTGACCATGCCATTTGCAGCTACTCAGGCAGATTTGGCTCATGTCTAGTCCGAAACAGATAAGGCAAACAACTTCATTGAACACATCCAACATATCCGCCAGTAGGTCCACAACATTCTAAAGAAACCAAATGTCAAGTACAAGTAGCAACATGATCAACATCAGGTGCCACACAAGTTTTAGGTGGGTGACAAAGTCTGGTTGCATTTGCAAATGGAACACCTTACTGGAGCCTATCGAAACTCAGACCACTCCAATATGGTCCTTACACCATTACCAAGGTTATGGGAGAAAATGCATTTGAGCTCAGCATTCCCCCATTCCTTGGCCTAAACTCAGTGTTCAGTGTGGACTGCCTTTGGCCATACTTTCCACAATTACTAGACACATCCGACATTGTAGAACAACTCACACCAACAGAGTTAAATCCAAATTGCATGGAACAAGGTGCAACTGATCAGATCATGGAAACGCAGATCAAGCACACTCGCTAGCAGAAGATCCAACTATATCGAGTTGTCAAAGCAGGCTAACTCCTTCACCAGGGCAAGTGGCTCACCAGGGACCAAGTTCAACAAAAGTTTCCTCATCTCATGGAGGAACTCAACGCAATGGGGACCATTTCTTCCTAGGGGGGAGGAATGATCCAGGTTCATATTGGTGGCCACCCGCCAATTCCACTTGGACCCCCACCATTGTTTCTTTCAGTTTTTTAGTTTCCTTATTTGTAACACAATTTACTATTTTTAGTAGTTTTTCGGGTCCTCAACTTTCGGAGTTTGAGGCCCTAAATGACATTTTTTATCAAAACAGGGAGCAACATGGGTCCATGGACTGATGTTTCTCATCCCAAAGTTGTAGTCCTCGGATAGATCTTTCTAACGAGGTATTGTGTGTGTCAAACGAAGATCGTATGCCAAAGTTATGACCCTGGGATGTTAATGTACCAATTTACCCAAAACGGGGCCCATAATTTGGCACTTCATCTCCTAGGGTTAGGGTTTTGGATGTTTAGGGTTTTCCATTGTTTCTCAACAATAAATAGGCATTCGAGCCTCATTGTAAAATAGTTCAAAGGCATGTAGTTGCCACATCTCTCGTCAGAGATAAGCTACCATTGCCCGAGCTAATTTATTTCCATTTCTGTTTGTAAGCATATTTCAGTATTTTATATTTATGAAGTATTATTTCTATTGTATCTCTCTATTTATGGTTATCTCTGTAATTTGTTGTGTTCCTGTTTAAATCCAAATCAAAGAATGAAAACAACTTTTTGGACCCCCCCTAGTTAAATGTCGGAGGAGCTCAGGGTTCGAAACATACCACTGACTGTGATATGACTGGCATATGATAAATAAATGTGGTTCTAATGCTTTAGAGTTTGGATTTTTGTTATTTTTGAATTTTTATAATTCAAATAAAATATTTTTCACTTAGGCCTTCTTCTTTGCTTGTGGTTTTGAGGAGCATACTTCATCCTGCTCTACCTTTTGATCGGGATGTCAGTTTGAAGCACCAAATATACCATTAGAATGCTACTCTTGAGCACTTTTCCATGAAAACACCTGTAACATGATCTGGCCTGGAATTTATATGCAAAGAATTCCAAAACATCCATACCTTTTCTTGGCCACCAGACTTCAAGAACTAAATGGCTCCTTGGGCAAGAAAATGTTTAGGCTATGACACATATTGATTCATAAGTTAAATTTTACCAGCAGATTCCCAAAATAGATAACTACACAAACATATTACCTATATTATAGGACAATTTCTCTTTGTGAGAGTGAAATTTTTTGCACTTCTTCTCGTAATTTTGATATATCATGATGCATCTCTTCCTCTTATTCATATGTCATAGTAGAGATTTTTGTGGGATTAATGGGCGTATCATTTTTTTTTGTGAGTCATTTTGGAATAAAATAATGATATCTATTCTTTTTAATGCCCTTTGAATTACTTCAAACTTATTTTTCAAACAAAAGTTACGCAAATTTAAAAATACACACCTTTCAAGAGCTTGAATTTGAGCTTGTTGATCTAGATGACCTTGAAACTATTGGATCTCTATGATATTGGTCTACCAAGGCCTCAAATTTCATCTTGAGGTAGTTCTATCTATCTTCTTTGCAAAGCCACAAGTCAAATAGAGATTTGATTCTTAAAGATAAAGTTATGCCAAATCTCGCACAATGACTTTATTATGGACTATTTTAGTAGAGAAAACTTGTACAAGATGCCACATGTCACTATTTCAACCTTCTGCCCTAAATATCATACCCGAAAAAATACATTCCATGTAGTTTCATAAAAATTTTGTGTATTTCAAATCTAATTCTCAAAGAGAACGTTATGGTGATTTTCCCCGGGACACCTGTTTGAGACTAAATTCTGGAGCATACAAAAAACCTAACTTCCTTGGACCATATCTTTGAAAATATAATGAACCGAGGTCTGAAATTCCAGCCATATGTTCATCAATATGTTGCCTCCACATGGTAACAATTAAAAGGTTTGAAGCTCCACAGATATATAACTATATATATATATATATATATATATATATATATACTATATTATATATATATATATATATATATATAGCAAAAATTCCATGATGACCCATTTAAAGCAACAAAACCCTAGGATCGTGTAAGGGCACAACAATAACAATAGTGGGATTCTATGGGGCACAACAATAACAATATGGGGCCTAAACTAGTATTATAGGGACCTAACATTTGCATCTTTGTAATATTATTTTTAAATGATCCTTGATAGTATTTTAAGTCTTGTACCATCAACTCTGAACATTCCACTACACACTTTAGAGAAAGTCACCTAACACACACAATGTTGTTTGGGTTTGGTCTCGTTTATGCCCCAAATAATTCTATTCAACAACAGGCAATCAAATAGATTAAAATTATCTTCAAACCCACATATGCGGAAGGTGATTGGAGGTGCAGAAGTGCGTAGATGAAAAAGTGTGGACGCCCCCTATGTTTGAAAATCTAGTGAGCATAATTGTGAAACTACCCCATGTTATTCCTTCTTCCAAATACTTTTCATGCCATTAGAGATGATTATCTTCCCAGGATTCCCTATGATACCCTATAATTCAATTTCCTTTCCTTCCCTAGAAAAAATCCAAGAAAATTTCTTGAAAAATTAAGAGTTATCATCCCTAAAGATTATAACCATTGACTCCTAATACAACATCAACACCACCCATTGGAATGGAAAGCATTGGAATATTCAATACGTATTCCCTCATGGTTAGATTGATATTATGGCACTTCCCTGAGAAATGTATAGTTCCTCCATCTACAACCATCACTTGATACTCTAGTGTTAGATATAGAGAGAAATTCAAATCCTTGGCTACCTTATAATGAATAAAATTATGGGTACTATCCAAATCAATTAGCACTATTTCATTTTTCTTTTTGATATATACTACTATCTTAAGAGTTTGAGGAGTTGTAATTTCCACCAATGCATTACAAGATATAGTTAGATTTATTTCTTCTTTTATAACCCCTTGGGTTGGTTCCCGGTGTATATATGCTTCTTTTGATGTTTCTTGTTCCTTTTCTTCCCCGCTTCACAATCTATGTAAAATAATTTATTCTTAGCACAATTATGACCTTTAGCGTAAATTTCATTACAACTGTAACAAATCCTTTTTGCTCTTTTTTCCTCGAGTTGTTGTTGTGTGAACCTTGTAGGTTGTGGGAAGCTAGGAGTGGAAACTGTTAGAGTCGGTTTGGTTATCCCTCTGTTAGAGATCAAAACTCTTTTTTGCACTTCATGTTTAGGTGTCCCATCAGTTTCGATCATTTGCACTTGTTAGGAGCATGCCATAAATCTGATGAAAAGGTTTGTGTTACTCATTCCCCTCATGCTTGGCACTGCTGGCTCAGGTCCATTTATAAAAAAAATCAAAGTCTTGAAATAGTCATTTGCAGCCATGTTTCAATTTCTAGGTCATGACAAGTGTTCTCGGTCATTAGGTCTAAGGTTAAGTCAATTTAGTTTTTGTAAAGTCTAATAAAGCCAACAGGCCAGAGGGAGGTCCTCGATAGGTTGTTATCTCAAAAAAATTTATCGTTATACGGATAGATTATGACTTCTCTTCAAAACTCTGTTTTGAAGATAAGTCAACATTTCATTTTTGTAATAAATTTTCAAAAATTTCAGTCCTTGAATTGTCCAGGCACAGCCCTAGTCTCCTTTGCCAAATCATATCACAGTGATCCCTGCAAAAAGTATCAAAGAAAATCATTATTTCATCCAAATTTAAAAGGGAAACCAAAAAGCAAAAGTCTATTAATCCTGAAAGAATGTCAAAATGCCGAACATTATGAAAGTGGGTTATTAAAATTAAATCTGATTTGGTGAGATATTTTCCTCACATATAAATCATGGAAGATCATTCATTTCCACCATTTCTCAAGGCAAAAGTCGAATTTGTGAAGTGGAGGGCAGAAGACGCGTTTGAAGAGTGGATTGACAAGCTTGAGGGTGCGCGCGACCCATACAGAAAGGTGCACGACGCATTGGGTGCACGCAGCGCACTGGGCTCCATTGGCCAGTGTAAATTTGCATGTGCGCAGCACATTGGGAGTGTGCTACGCACTGGGTGATGAGCGCGGCGCACACAGTTGGGAGCCCGAAAATGGTTTGAAAACTCATCAAATCACCCAATCTTCACATCAATTTTCCAGCATTGTTAGAGAAAAAAGCAGTTCACATTCAATTCCACACACAGTTTCATTCAGAGCAATTTATATATCAGCATACATATTCCATACATCTTGTTTTCAAAGTCATGTCAGAGACGGATTCAGTTTATGAGCAGGAGTATGACAGTGATTCTATAGCTGAGGGTAATGTGCCATTGAGGCCTCACAAAAGTGGCAAAGTGGTCAGCATGTCAGGGAGGAACCTACTTCTTTGGCTCAATTGCAGGCTTTCCCGCTGCAATGGATTGTTTTCAGCGTCGGTCATGTTTCCAATACTGTGAGATGATCTCACAAACCCAGCATCATCGTGAACTAGTTCGTCTATTTGTTCTACATTTACATGATGGCCGTGTAAACCTCGCCAGAGTAAATTTCACTTTGTCACCAGAGACTATTGCTCAGGCCACCGAAATACCAAATGTAGGAGAGGAATGGAACAAATGCTAGCAGTTAGACAAATTCTACTATGAGCCATACATCAAACCTGGGCATATGAGACACCTGAGCACGGTTTTTCCTTTCATATTCCTGAGGGATGAGTTTGCACCATTGATGAAACTCATCATTCGGTATTTTAGTTGCGAGGGCAGATTCTTGCGTTTCTATGCGTACCATGTCCGTTTGTTGATGCATTTCACGAGGGTACGTATGATGAACATTCCATATTTCATGTGTCGCAACATAGCGAGGATGGTGGTTTTAGTACAAAGGAAGACCCCAACATAGCAGCATAGAAGTATATATAATTACGCGCTGATCAAAATCATAGTGGTACATCAGTTGACACAGTAGGGCATTACTTGGGAGGATTTCATCTCCCGTGATTTCTTCACAGCGTCACAGCCGCTTCCCGAGATAGTTCATGATGAGGGAGAGCCTTCACACTAGCCAGACATTCTTGAGACCGAGCATATAAGTGCTCCATTGTATGTGACATACTAGCAAGGCCACGGGGCCTTATTTGCATCTACACGATGAGTACTATCTCCACCCGGGGTGGAAGGGGTCTCGTTGACTCCATTAGCAGAGTGAGTATTATCTCCACATGATGTGGGAGGGGTCTCACCTTCTTCTTCAGCACAGGTACAGATCCAGGACAAAGGCAAGAGGCCGATGCTTGATGAGGGTCCTTCAGGATGCCGGGACACGGATTTCACAATCATTGATGTTGATGCAAGCTCTCCTAGCTCGGAGCTAAAGGAGATCATCTGGGAGCAAAAGGCTGAGAATGACTCGTTAAGAAAGAAATTGCAGATGTCTAAGTGGGTGATAAACTACTTGGAGTAGCGTAACAAACAGCTAGAGGATGAACATACACTTTATGAGTTGCGGCAAATCCGTGAGGATCGAGAATTGGCCCGAAAGAGACCGGGTGATATGACACCGGCTGATCGAGAGTCTATGCTCATCCATGTTAACACTCATTTGGAGAAATTTTTGGCAAATGCCAATAGAGACAAATACATGCTTTGTCATATGAAAAATCATTATTGGGCCCGTATGCATGTCTGCAAAGAAAAAATGAAGATTCTAAAGAGGCGGTTGAGCAGAGCACTAAAACGGCGAAAAAAGCCTGATCCACTCCAAATTTTGGCCGAGGCTTCATTGGCTGGACACAACACATGATGGAGGGTCTTCGCTCCGAATTTGAGCAATTTCGGAGAAATTTTTGTCATTTTGAATTTTTTGGCTTGCAAAACAGGTTTTTCAGCTCAATGCGTAGCGCGTCGACGCACACGCTTATGATTGGGACACTTGCTGGAGTAAAACTTTATAGTTTCGGATTTTTCATGGTAAGTTATGCATGCTCTAGTATGGCCAAGGCATTTCATCAAGTTCTGGATGATCAAAAGGGCCAAAAACACCATGAAAATCACCTTTCTGCCACATTTTGCACCAGCAGGAAGTACTTCTAGGAGAATGACATTTTGAAGGGGCAAATGAGCTCCAAATTGAGAAATTACACTTGGGATGGATAGCAGACATCCAGGGCTTTCCAACCAGCTATTGTGAGCTTGATTGTGATGTCGGGAAGTGCCCCAAACGTGGGCTGAAAGGCGCGCGGCGCATAGAGATTTTTGGTCCAATTTTCTCTTTCGAGCTCATAATTTCGGCCAGTTATGACCAGTTTCACCTCTTGATGTGATTTTTGACCCAGCTTGTTGTAATTTGATGTACATGATGTAACTTTGGCACTTATTTACATATTCTAGATGATTATTAAAAAAATAGTCAAAATTTAATGAATGGATCAGTTTCCCTTCTTTTAGAGGCAAGTTGTTTTGGATGCCTAGATTGTAGTGCTTTGTTTAGAATTGGTTGAAATAGCTCCTAGGATGATGAGATCGACCCCTAAAGACAAGGGAATGGGTTGGCTTGCCTATATTATGTATTTTCTAAGTGATTTTCAGGGTTGGACTTTTGGGAAAAGCCTAGACTATATTGTACATTGTACCTCTGCAATTTTGGCAAAGGAAAGACCAGGGTTTTGCAGCACTGTTTGGCATTCATGTGGATTTATGTGTTGATGGTGTGCTTCTTTTGGCATCTGTAAGTTGTTATGTGTATCATTTTCCTTCTCTCATCTTCTGTAATTGAACAAATGAAGTGTTAAGGTAGAATCCATAATTTGTTATGCTCTGCCTTTAAGTTTGTTTGATTTTCCATGTTTTCATCTGTTTAAGGAGAATCCTTGAAAGCTTCTTGCTCTCCTTAGCTCCTCGCTAGTCTGATCTATCCATCTCTTTCACTTTTAAAGCATCAAGACAATCGCCTTCCTTGCCCCAATCGGACCTCTGCAAAAACTGTGTCTCATCCCTGCACCCAAAATTGCCTTTCCCTTAAATTCAACAAAAAACCCCAAAAAATCAACTTCAAACTCCTTGTACTTCATATACCTAGCCTAATTTTAATTACCAATTTAGTCATCTCGAGCCTCATTGATTACCTTTTGCCGAGATTGACCCGGAGAGAGCCCTCTCCTGTCCTCGTAGGGCTAGCTACGAGGCTGAGCGTGGTTTGATGTAGCCTTGAGTTTTACCTTATTTTAGCCTAAGGTAGATTTGAGTGCTAACAGAAACACTTCCATCTTTATAGTTGTGAGTGATAGACCTTATTGTCATAAATTTTCTTTCAACTTTTCTTGCCACCCTGAATTCATTCTCCAGTGACTTAGTTTCCCAAAGGCGAACCTAATTTTGGCTGTTATCCTCTAAAGTCTCTATGAAGATGTAAATCAGATGCCCCCCTAGAATATCATTTACCTTGATATTAAATCTTTGGAAGTCCTCAATGTGCTCTGCAATTGAACCCTTTTCTTTTAGATTTATCAATTGGCTAAAGAAGGTATTGCTCGAGAGCAAAGCCATTGATACCACAAAAATTGATTGGGTTCTAAATATAAATATGAAATGCATGACTTTTATGTGTGTTTCACGTAGTGTAGATTAAAGAACTGCTCCATCTATAGTATTCATGTTACGTGGTCCTTGTTATCAAACTTCCTCATATTGATCTTTGGAACATAGTGGGTCTTCAACCCAAATTTGGAGTCCCTAAAATCATGATTCACATTCCTTTTGTTCTCATCATGAGTTTCATGGAAAACCTTATCACCACTAGGAATAATTTCTTGTAACAACTTTGTCAAACCTTCTATTTTTGACTTCAAACCATCCTTTAAACCTTCCATTTTTGCTTTTAAACCATCATTCAAACCTTCCATGTACCTTTTTATTTTTGCTTCTAAACCATCCATCTTAACATTCATCATCGTTTCCAATTCATTTTTGGTTTCTCTTTACGAGGGTGAAAATTGTTGCACTTTTTCCCGTAATTTTGATATATCATGTTGCATCTCTTCCTCTTGTTCATGTGTCATAGTATAGCTTTCTGTGGGCTTAATGGATGTATCATTTTTATGTTTTCGAGTCATTTTGGAATCAAATAATGATATCTATGTTTTTTATACCCTTTGAATCACTTCAAACTAATTTTTCAAACAAAAGTTATTCAAATTTATAAATACACACCTTTTAGGAGCTTGATTTTGAGCTTGTTGATCTGGCTGACCTTGAAACTATTGGATATATGTGATATTGGTCTCCCAATGCCTCAAATTTCATCTTGAGGTAGCTCTCTCTGCCTTCTTTCCAACGCTACAAGTCAAATCAAGATTGGATTCTTCAAGATAAAGTTATGCCAAATCTCCCATGATGGCTTTATTATGGACTAGTTCAATAAATAAAATTTGTACGGGATGTCGCATGTCACTATTTCAACCTTCTCCGTTGAATCTCATACCTGAAAAACTACATTTCGTTCAATTTCAGAAACTTTTTATGGAATTAAAATCCGATGCTCGAAGGAAAAGTTATGATGATTTTCCTCGGGACACTTATTTGACACTGAATTTTGGAGCATACAAAAACCTTAACTTCCTTCGACCATATCTCCAAGAATATAGTGAACCAAGTTCTGAAATTTTAGCCATATTTTCATCAATATTTTTCCTCCACGTGGTAACATTTATAAGGTTTGAAGCTTCACATAAAAAAAAAAAAAAAAAAAAAAAAAAAAAAAAATTATAGCAAAAATTCCACGATGGCCCAATTGAAGCAACAAAACCCTAGGATAATGTAAGGGCACAATAATAATAATGTAAGGGCACAACAATAACAATATGGGAGCTAAACTAGTATTATATGGGCCTAAGATTTTTTCTATGTAATATTACTTTTAAATGGTCCCCGAGAGTATTTTAGGTCCCATATAGTTGACTCTGAATATTCAACTCCACATTGTAGATAAAGTCACCTAACGTGCATAATGTTGTTTGAGTTTGGCCTCATTCGGGCCTCGCATAATTCTTTTCGGCCTCGCACAGATAGATATATTACAATTATATTCAAGCCCACTTGTGCAGAAGGTGATTGGAGATGTATAAGTGTGGAGATGCAAAAGTGCGAACACCCTCTCCCCTGCCCCCCCCCCTTCTCTCTGCCCCACCCTTACTTAGGTTAAAAGACCTAGGAACAACACTAGCATTGTCAAGAATAATAGTGTCAGTGTGTGAGCGTCTGTGTTAGGCTAACAATGTTAGTGTTAGTGTCAAAGCGTTCATTGATGGAATGACCATCTAGAAAATTAGCATTTTTTTCATTTTAAAATTATCTGTCAGACACTAACAAACCCAAAAATAAATTTCCCTCCACTAGGGGAATTATGTCACATTAAAGCTCACTCAGCCAATGGAAAATTAGACATAAGGTTTTCAAAAATTAGGAAAATATTTTTCAATTTACAAGAAGATACAAATATTCAACATTTTCCGAAAACTTTGACTAAAGTTACTAAAAATCCATAATAACTCGGAAAACTGATCAAGAGTCAAGGGACTTTGATTGCAAGGTGATTTCTATAGTCGGTAGAAAAGGCAAGGACTAATAAAACTTGTTAAGATATAAATTATCAATAAAAACACGATGACTCAAATCTTGAAGCAATATTTTTGAAATTCTTTGAAAAATAATTATGTTGAACATGTTTCTTCATGGTAAATGTAACTTCATGAACTAGTGTGCATAAATCAACTTTCTTTATGGTGAGGGGCATAGCCTCAAGATTTTTTGTCCTTGAATCGGTTTGCATAAATTGTCAACATGAAAATATTTGTAATCCATTCCATGTCTCATTGTATATCTAAACCATGTGGAAAGCATGAACGCAAGGGTTTCTTCATCTCATTATTGGGTTTCTTTTATAGATGAGAGCTTGCATAGAGTAACCACTTCCACCACTGAGATATTGACGCTTCTCCTAGGTTTACTGCTGCTAAAGGGCTTATCCCTACTTTCGGATGGCTGATTTTGCATTTATGAGTCATAGAGGGAGATTTTGGTAGTGAAGTTTCAAGGTTGGGATCCATAAATTATGTATGTGGAGGGTCCTTCATAATATTTTATTACAATGTGAATTTGATCGATCCAAATAAATAAATTGTGCCTATCAATACATAAAATTATATAGAACTTCATCTTTAATTAAAAAGATATTAAAAAGTCAATCACGAGTATAAGGCATCCACATATATTTCTTTTCTTTTATCAAATATACAACAATATGCCACAATAATTTAATTAGTGTTTTTGTCCCACTACTATAAAATTTCTTCTATTTCATCAGATATGGAAAAGACTTGTTCGCAGGAGTAGCAACATGACCATACTCATTTTATAGAAGATGAAGTTGCTTTTTTAAGATATCATTTTACGCTTGGCATTTGCACTTGGCTTCCACCCCAACCAAATCTTTCTTTTTAGAAGAAAGGAAAATTCGTTGTAATTTTATACTTAAATAAACTACATTACAAAAGAATACCATGAGAAAAACCATGTGTTAAGAATACCATGGGAAAAAGTAGGGTTTGTAAAAACAGAGTCCGAAAATGGCTAATGTTTACATAACATGACATGGCATTACAATATCTCTTCCATAACATTACAACATTTCTTCCATACTGCACCTGAAAGCACCTCTTCGTGCAACCAAACACCAAAAGGGATCAAATCTCTTGGGGTGCAAACCTCTTTTAGAGTGAAAGTAGATTTGATCCTTCTTGGTGCCTGGTAGATTTGGAGTTAAGATGGATCTAGATTGGTTTTACTGCACTGAAAAACGCTCTCCAACCCAGTATAGAAGAGATGTTCTTATGTCATGTTCTATCCTGTCCAAGCATTTTGACTTGGTCAAATTTCATTAAAAAATACTAATACTAATAATTATAATTATTAATAGAACCGAATGAATCAATCAAATTACATTACAAATAAAAAAATTAAATTAAATTAATAATTATAATTAATAATTAAACTAGCCTAGATCCATCTTAACTCTAAATCTACCACACTCGGAGAGGGATCAAATCTCTTGAGTTACAAAACTCTTTTAGAGTGAAAAAAGATTTGATCCCTCTCGATGCTTAGTAGATCTAGAATTAAGATGAATCTAAGATGATATTTATTACTTTCTGTTTTACTTAACTTCAAAAGTAAAATATAAAAGGAAAATAATTTTAAGGATACTAACATAGAAAAAACTAGTAATGTTTTCAACTATTTTAATAAAATATATAATAAATTCTTAAGCTAAGAAAAAAATCTTGACGCATTTCGAACTAGCTAGTGTGGTTCATCATGTTGTCCTAATGATGAATCATACTAACTAGCTAGTTCGAAATGGGTTGGCAAAATTTTCTCCTATGTGATTTTTACCAAAAAACTCTTTTAATATAAATATAAATAACAGAACTTAAATTCATAAATTCTTAAAAAAATTCTTAAATTATTTTAATAGAATATAAAAATAATATAATAAAAATAATTTAAAGAAAAATAGTTAATAAAAATATATTTGAATTAGAAAACTTATAATATAATAATATATTTTAACAATTCTAGAGATTTAAACTAAATAATGTGTTTCTTAAAAAGAAAAAGGTTTCTCTCACCTATATATAACACAACTTATAACATATACTTTGCAATATATTCTATAAAGTATCAAGAGACTTCACACTTGAGGGAGATACGAAATATTTATTCCAATGACGAGGAATCTATCAACTTGCTCCCACTGAGAACAAAGCATTGCTTCCGATGACATTTGCAGGTTCAACACCACCGTGTTGGGACCATTGGAGCTTTGCAAAATAAGCAATCTAATAGCACTTACATCCATAGAAAATAATATTAAAAAGGAGAATATTATTGTATTGATGTGAGGGGAGGGGCAGGTGCAAGGTGGATTAAGGGTAGTCTATAGTGTAAATAGTGGAAATTCCTAGCCTAAATAGTGATAATTTTTGCATGATTTTGGCAAAAATTTCAATCTAAGTTACAGTGGTCAAGATTTTGGGTGCTTAATAATATTTTTTGATAATCGAACCACCATTAAACTCTACAGTACTCAGATTCAGATTTTTTTGAAAGAAAGTTAACTTTCCTCATTTTTTTTCTCTCCCTCCCCTGGTGAACAATGAAATCCCAGACAGAAAAACTCTGCTACTGGCATGGCTGATACTATTTCTCCTTCCTCTCGCGCTGTTCCCATGGTGAACAGTGAAATCCTAGTAGGAAATCTGTGCTCCTTCGGCTTTACATATGGTTTTCCTATTTAACACTCTCGCACATTATAATGGACCGTATGCTCTTTAATTCTCTTCTCTAGCCGTGCTGCATATACATTGAACATATATATTCTTTATATATATCTTATCTAAGATTATGTATAATGGAGATAGATTATTTACTGAATGTTTCAGCTAATTCGAGGCACAAGAACAGTGGAGAGCTTTTGAAGAATAGCTCGAGCTTTCAACGAGGAAGGATTGTGATAGATATGAAATTGCGTCAATTCCTGAGACTCGCCATTAGGACATGCCAGCTCCTGAGGCAGAAGAAGGGTCACGTTGGTCAGAATAATGCCCTGGCATGATGTCACGACGTTATGAAGATCGGGTCGGGTAGAGGACTTGATTGAAGGCCTTCATGGTTGTGGGCGATGGCAATGGCCACGTTAGGGTTAGGATCAAGTGCAATAAGGAGCTGGCCACAACCAATCTCTGGAGCCATTATTTTGGCCAATCTTTCAGTTATTCGCGAGGAGAGGTTACTGGAGTAACAAGAACAGGTAACCCCATACTGTGCCAGTTAAATCCACTGGTAAATGTGGCCTCATAATGGTACAGGTGTAGCTAGGCCTTAGCCATACCCAGTAGGTTCCTGCATGGTCAAATGCTCCTACTTTTATCTTGATATATTTAGTGATGCGACTAGTTTTGCGATTTGCTCAAGTGAAGGATTGACAGTGGATTAAAAATTCCTGTTAATTCTACTGAAGAGCATAAGGATGTAACTAAGTTGATGCGTCATCTCAAATTCTACAACCTAGAGGTAATATTCCTACCATTTTTGTTGTTTATGCAACTTGAGTTCTCTCATTAAAAATTTTGTTGCAGTTTTGTATGTTAAGAGTCTCAGTGTTAACATGAGCTAAAACTCAGGCCTATTGAATCCTATTTATCATATTCTTCTGTGGAATTAATATACATGATATTGTCATAAAATGCACATCCTTGATATGTTTGATAATGTTCTAGTCCTGAAGCTTTCTTTGAAGGATTTTCGAAGCCCAAAGAATATAAGTTGCTATTTTTTCTATATAGTGATGAATTGATTCAACTTGGGTAGGTTTAATAAATGGTTTATAATAAAAATCTTGCAAGTCTCATACAATAACAAATTTAACTGTAAATATATGTGAGGTTGTTATTCACATCCAGATTAATTAGATTCCTTTTTTATGAAATCTAATATAGAGCGACATTTCTATCTAATGCGTGGATGCCAGAACCCTTTCAAAGATCAGGGTCTTCCACTTTTGATGCAAACCATGTCCTTGGAGTGTAATTTATCACGCTGGAAACTAATAGCCATCTTTTTATCCATAGTATTACCGCAATCATGCTTTTGGTTTAAATGTTCTACAATTTCTAACTTCATTTTGATAAGCAAAGGACTAATTTACCTTTTATTTAATAGTTAATGAATACCGCTGAAAAAATGCATTCTTACATAAGGTCTGGATGTTGTATCTTATACCCTCCTACTTCGTCCTACTACTCTGTACATTTCGACTCCCTTTTTATGTAAAAATCCCCATGGAGTGTAACTTATCATTCTAGAAACTGATAGCTATTTTGATAAGCTATTCCAAAATTCCAAAATATTCCAAAATTTCAACATCATTTTGATAAGCAAAGGATTGAATTTTCCTTTTATGTGACATATAATTAGTATGACTAAAAAAATGCATTCCTACATAAAGTCTTGACTTTTGATGTTGTATCTCATACCATCCTACCTCTATCTACTTCCTTCTACAATTAATTAGAACTGCAAATAACAGTGGGGCTAGAATTCTAATCCAGATTGATTGGGTTCTTTTTATATTAAATAAAGAATAAAGTGATGCTTCTAGCTAATACATAGATGCAAGAAGTGTTTTGAAGGTCAGGGTCTTCCTTTTTAATGCAAAACTATCCTGGGTCCTTGGAGTGTCACTAATCATTTTAGAAATAATAACCCTTTCTATCCATAGTATTTCTTCAATCATACTTCTGATATTTAAATCTTCTACAATTTCTAACCTCATCATTTTGATAAACAAAGGAAATTTTGTCAAGTTGCGTTGAAAGAACTTGTAAGGATTGTTGTTCTATTTTTATTCCTTATTGTCAATATATATTTCTTGATAATGATGCAAGATCTCATTATCATAAGAATGCAATAGAGATAATCCTTATGAACATATAAATACTAGGGTGCCAGTGAGGCACATGCACATGTAAAAGTTCTAACATGGAAAATATGCATATACATCCCCACTTTAAAAACACACATACATAGACACATACATATAAAGGTGTCAGATCATTTCTACCCTCACTCAACAAGTTTACCGGGTGTTAGATCATCCCTACCCTCACTCAGTAGGTTCATCAACATGCCCATTAGGCATTAGGCAAACACAATAGCCAGAATAACAATAATTGCATTTAGTTATTTATGTAACAATTTTACTAATGAAAATGGAAATCACGAGTTAAAAATCTTCAAGTGTGTTTTGGCATCTATCTTCCCTGTTCATTACCTTCAATAACATGTGTTGAGAGTGCCCATGGAAACTAGAACAATCTTGTACAGTGTTGATATTGAGATACTCCAAAGAATACAACTTTGTCATATCCTCCTTGCACAAGGAAGCAAGACTCATAGACTCTATAATGTTAACCTCAACTGATTAGAGGCCCCTATACCTTGAAGAATTTATATATCATGTGATGAGAAACTATTTTTTTTTCAATTCACTTGGTGGATTCTTATTCCTTTTTTGAAAATCAAACAACCAGCTAGTCCAATACTCATACAGATATTGCAATCAGCATTTACCACCCCTAAATGGCCTGTACTTGCCACAACATAAGGCTTAAAGCTTAATCGGGAGCCTTCTTGGTCGAAGAAGTGGTCCACTGGGGTTGCATGCACTTCTTCTTCCAATACCATTCTGTTTGTAGAAACTTTCAAGGTAGTTATCACATATTCAAGTTGAATAGAAGTTTATCCCAGTTATTAATCAAGCTTGGGGTCTTTTGTATCTACAGGATAGGCATTCATAGTGCTCAATGTGTTCAACTCTTGCATGAGTAATCTACTGTTGCCATCAAACCATATTTCATTCATATCAAAATTGATCTAGGTCTCATGTGAGGCAAAAGTTTGGACAAGTTGCACAAAATGCATCATTGTGCTAATTGGCTCCCTCTAATATATGCCATCATATTTAAGTGGTGTAAACTTTATCGCTTTGTCTGATATTCAGATGTTTGCTGCATTACACCAATCTTGTTATTGCTGCTGCCATTATTAGTTACAATAGATTTTTCTTTTCATTTCGTTTCTAATAGCTCCAATAATAACCCTACGGCAATTGGGAGATCATCAATGATGTTGAAAAGTAGTTCCTATTATTCTTGTCTAACCCAAGTCTTGTACCAAAGTATAATGCAAAAACAAGAAGCCTTCAAGCCATGCATCACTATGAATGGTAGCTAAAGATGGCTAATCTCTTTTCTTGTAAGATATCCTTTGAAAAGTTAATTCCGAAGAAAATGAATATGTCAATCCAGGTAAAGTAGGATGAACATATGGAAAACCATTATCCTGGTGCTATGATAACCTACTACAACTGTGGTTGATTTAGTGAGTGAATGAACTACAGTTGGTGTTGAGATGATTTTTTGCTTTCCCTTGATTGGAAAGAATCAGATGTTGATGTAAATTGAACACCAGATATTGATTGGTGATTTTATCCATGTTCAAGTTGGTTTGTTAATTAATGTCCAATGGTAATGCACCATCAACTTGCTTGGTAGAGTGAATGTGTGCCCTCAGCTGGCCATATTTCCATCTGATACACAATTGTATCAAGTCTCCTAGACATTTTACCGTACAGCTGCAAATATATGTTAATTAGAATCTATGTTATTACTTCTCTTACCTATATTCTTGTATGTCAATTATAAAAAACCTGTCAGCAAATTTATTCCTTCTCTTTCCTATATTTTTGTAATTTGTAGGAACATAAAAGTCAATGCATTTCATTCTTCCATATTTGAATTTATTATCTGTAAGGAAAATTTACAACAAAAATACTCTAGTAGCAATCTCATTTCACATGCATAGAAGTACACAAAAGTGATTCCTTGTATATAAGAAGCACAAAATACTTCTGTAGCATTTCACATGCATACAAGTAAACAAAAGTGGTACCTTGCATATAAGAAGTGCTCAGCATTTTTGCATATCAGAACACATGATCCATAGACTTCATGTTACAACATGTGAACTATAACCCAGTGACTGGATAAACCTCTCACCTCCTAAAATACCCTAAATGTGTGACAGCAATGAACAAGATCTAAAGCCATTCAAGTAGATGTGGGAATGCATTAAGAATCAGAAAGCACAAAAAGATCAGCCAGATTAAACTCAAACAAAACAGAAAAGAAGCAAGGCCAAGTAAAGACACATTGTAAACAAGTGTAGACTATAAAGGAGGCCCAAAAAAAAAAGCAAAGAAGGACCCCAAAAAAAAGAAACAGTCCACCTAAAGTCATGGCATGGCCCTACCTCTTTCTAAACCAGAATTATAAAAATGCAAACGATTCCTTTTCAAACATTTTTCTATAATCGCAGTTGTTCTAAAAGACATTCTTCGAAACATTTTCCAATAATTGCAAGTTAATACTGCAAAAAACTTGAACTTGGCACCCAATATCTGACTGTACTCAATCAATTGCTTGGAAAGTTATAGATGGTTTAAGTTGTCTATGCATTAGATGGAAAGAGAAAACCCAAATATACTTCAACATTTATTCCAACGGTGAATTATTACTTTTTCAAAAAGATAAAAAGCTACGCTAACTTGAATTTCCTGAGTCAAAAAATATCATAGCTTAATTTTAGACTATGGGATAGCACGTAGTTACCCATTAAACAGTTTAACCACATATTACAGATTATAACAGCATGCACTAAATGTGTAGTCCTCATTTATAGAGGTCAGAGCAATATATTCCTTAACAAACAAGTTTGAGCAAATAAATAAAAAGAATGGCAATCGGAGTAATAAAAGTGATCGCAAGCATAAACTATGGCCTTTTTCCAAAAGGCAACTAGGTTAACAAACATGAAGGTTCAGTCCTTTGTATGTTTGGGAAGCGGATAGAGGAGACATGGTTGCAAGAGATTAAGATACGTCAGCATAAAATACTCTATCTTCGTAAAAAAACCTTTAAAAGTAAAAAAACACAAATTTTCGAAAAGCAATAATAGAGATAGAAACAAGGTTGTTGTTTGTCTACTGATTAGCCTCTTGTTACATCGCATATTGCTTGTGGATAATAGCAAAGTATAGAGCAATATAAAAGGGGTTTTATCATGACTTTGCCAGTGAAATCCAATTCTAGTTTTTAAAATAATTAATCTAAAATTGTTAGGGTATTCAATCTCCAAGGACGCTTACAAATAATAAACTGGTGTAACTTGTGACTATTTGAACAATCTATAGTTGTTACACGTGTTTTCATAAAGGAAGGTTGACACAATGGTGCAATCAGTTAATCTAACTTGGTTCCCTTTTTAGTTAGAGTTCAAGTGTAGGAAGTAGAAACACTGAATTTAAGATGACTTACTTCGTGCTTTCTTCCAAACCACGCTTTCTTTGAGATGTTATCTGTCACTGCTATTGTGGGAGATCTATTTAGCGAGTATGCTATTGTGAACATTGCCTCAACACAAAACTTGTTTGGAATAGACCTATTATGAAACATACACATGGTCATCTTTGTGATGTTGTGGTTTCACTTCTCAACCACTCCATTTTGCTGTGGAGTGTAGGGTGTGATATATTATCTTTGGATCCCATGTTTAATATAGAAGTTATTGAATTATTTAAAAAGAAATCTCCACCATTATCAGATATACAAAAGGTAATTTCAAAACTTGATTCTTTTTCTACAAAGACTTTGAAATTTTGAAATTCATTAAACACTTCAAATTTTAGTTGCAAAAAATATACCCACATTTTCGTACTATAATCATCAACAAACAAAAGGAAATACCTAGCATTGGTGATTAATGCCATGTTTATTGGTCCATAAATGTTTACATGAACCAACTAAAGGATTCTTTGCACTCTCCAAGCTTGTCCTTCATCAAATGGCAAGTGATGTTGCTTCCCTACTTTGCAAGCTCCGCAAACTCCTTATATATGTTGTTAAATGTTTGGAATTCCATCTACCAATTTCTTTTGTGTCAACTGAGAGAGGTAGGCCAAGTTGAGGTGTCCATACTTCTGATGCCATAAGGTACTGATGTCAAATGCATTCTTAGTAGCTAATGCATACTCTTTGAAGTTTCCAATATCCACTAATCTGAACAGTCCTTGGTCCTCCACACCAAAATAAATAGTCTTGTCAACCTCCCTGTTAACTATGTAGCATTTATGATTATTAAAGTTGAATTCAAGATGGAGCCAATGCCTCATAATCTAACTAACTAAAAACAGATTAAGATCCATACTTGGCACATAGTAGACACCGAGAAACATCAACATAGTACATTTACTTCACCAACAATTGTATACTCTTCCCCACTATCAAAGATAATTGGATCCTTGGATGAATAAGGCTTATACTCTATGAATTAATCCTTTTTGTTGGTGAAATGATGTGATGCACTTGAATCAATGAACCAAGTAGATGAGATGGGTTGATTTACTTGTGCCATTGCTTTGAATGCATGACAAGTTGATGCCTTCTTCTCTATTTTCTCTACAATATGACCTGACTTCTAAGGACCCCCATGGTTGGTCTTTTTCTCATCCAACCTCCTTTTGCAATGCTTCTTCATATGGCCTACCTTGCCACAATAATGACAGGTAATGGTGTTTTGACCCTTGGTGTTTTCTTCACCACTACTCTAGCCTTTCTTCTTAGTCCCTTTTACTTTTCATTTAAAATTGGCAACAAAGGCTTGCTCAAAACCCTTTGTCCCACTATTGCTACTGGACCATTTCATCAATTTGTTTTGTTGTAAGAGCTTATTGCAAAGCTCCCCAAATTTCAGGTCAACATCCTGTTGAAGAATGTAACTAGCTTCAACCTTCATAAATATACTTGTCAAAAGAAAATTTACTATTAAAGAAAAATGACCTATTAAAGCATGGGTTTCATGCTTGACTCAATGTGATTTGGACTTAAACAGGTATGCAACAAATTACAGATATAACCATAAATACAAAGTTGCAATAGAAATAACACTTCATTTCATTAATATCAAACACTGAAATATGCTTACAAACAGAATGGAAATAAGATTAGCTCAAGCGATGGTAGCTTATCTCTGAGAAGAGATGTGGTAGCTACATGCCTCTAAACTATGTTACAATGAGGCTCCAAGGCCTATTTATCATTGAGAAACAATGGAAAACCCTAAACGTCCAAAAACCTAACCCTAGTAGATGAAGCACCAAACTATGGCCCTTGTTTGGGTAAATTGGTACATCAAATTCCCAGGGTCGTAACTTTGGCATACGAACTCTGCATGACGCACACAATACCTCGTTAGAAAGATCTATCCAAGGACTACAACTTTTGAGTGAGCAACATTGGCTTATGACCCATGTTGCTCCCGGTTTTCCGAAAAAACGTTGTTTAGGGCCTCAAAATGACTCCAGAAGTTCAGGACTTGAAAAAATGCCAAAAATAGTAAATTGTGTTACAAAAATAAGGAAACTGAAAAACTGAAAGAAACAATTGTGGTGGTCCAAGTAGAATAGGCAGGGGGGCACCAATATCCACCTGGATCATTCCTTCCCACTTAGGAAGCAATGGTCCCCATTGCGTTGAGTTCCTCCATGAGATGAGGAAACTTTTGTTGAACTTGGTCCCTGGCGAGCCACTTGCCCTGGTGAAGGAGTTGGCCTGCTTTGACAACTCGATATAGTTTGATCCTTTGTTTTCGGGTGTTATTGATCTATGTGTCTATGATCCAATCAGTTGTGGCTTGTTCCATGCAATCTGGATTTAACTCTGTAGGTGTGCGCTATTCTACAATGTCTAATGTGTCTAGCAATGGTGGGAAGTATGGTCAAAGACGGTCCACATTGAACATTGGGTGTAGGCCAAGGAATGGGGGAATGCTAAGCTCAAATGCATTGTCTCCCACAACCTTGGTAATGGTGTAAGGACCATATCAGAGTGGTCTGAGTTTCTGATAGGCTCCGGTAAGGCGTTCCTTTTGCAAGTGCAACCAGACTTTGTCACCCACCTGAAACTTGTGTAGCACCTGATGTTGATCATGTCGCTACTTGTACTTGGTATTTCATTTTTCCAGAATGTTGTGGACCTGCTAGCGGATATGTTGGATGTGCTCAATGAAGTTGTTTGCCTTATCAGTTTCGGACTGGACATGAACCGAATCTTCCAGAGTAGTTGCAAATGACATGGCCACATCAATGGGACATAGTGGCTGGAATCCCAAGCTCACTTTAAAAGGGTTGTGGCCAGTCGAGATGTGGAGAGCCAGGTTATAGCTATGTTGGACATAGGGGAGGCTCTCATCCCATGTGTGTGGATGCTTTGAATTGTACATGCATAGACTGTGCATGATCATTCCGATAACGACCTCTGTCTAGCCATCAGTTTGGGGATGGAAAGTTGTGGACTTAGTGAGCTTGGTGTCCAGCATTGACCAAAGACTGGACCAAAATGTATTGAGGAACTTGCTGCCTGATCTAAGATGATAAACTGTTGGATCCCAAAGTGTACCCACACTCGTTCAAAGAAGAGTTCAGCAATGGCTTTCGCTGTGATATTCTTCTTGTAGGCCACCATAAAGGCCATTTTCAAGAATCTGTCGATGACCACAAAAACACATTCATTGCCATGCTTAGTAGAAGGAAGGCCTGACATGTAATCCATGGAGATGGATTTCCAAGGTCGACTATGGGTAGGCAATGGAGTATAAAGGCCTTGCTTTTTAATGGTCAATTTGGCAATGGCATAGGAAGTACAGGATCTGATGTACTTCTCGACATCCTGTTGAAGATTCAACCAATAGAAATACTTCTATAGTACTGCCACTGTTTTATCAACCCCGAAATGCCCAGCAACCCGACTGTAGTGTGCTTCCCAAATCATCTTGGCACGCTCGCTCGAAGGAACACAAAGGTGTTCCAAGGTGGCATAACAGGGCATCTTGGAGGTGAAAATCTGGAACTTGTTGACCCTCCAAAAGCGTTTGGTATGTGTAGCCGAATTTTGTGTTGCTTTTATAGTGAAGTGGCCAATCCAAAGTCTTGTGCCCACAAGAGTTGAGTACGGTGGGTAACACCATGATCGATGGTTGGCTAAGGCAATTTGCAACATTATTAGTGTTGCCCTTCTTATACTTGATATTCAAATGGAATTGTTGCAGGTATGTGGAGGAAATATGATGGCGATCATTCTGCAATTTCTCTTGAATTTGTATGAACTGCAAGGGCCAGTGGTCTGTTTGGATGACCGTTTCCTTCCTCAAAATGTAATGCTTCCATTGTCAGTAGGCCTGCACAATGGAATACATATCTTTGTCATAAGTGGGATACTTCTAGAGTGTGTCTGAAAGTGTCTCACTATGATATGCCACTAGATGCCCCTGTTGAGTAAGAACTGCCCCAATAGGATAGTCAGAGGCATCTGTCTTGATTTCCGATGGCTGTTGCAAGTCTGATAATGTGAGCACTGGTGTAGAGTAGAGATGATGTTTCAAATCTGTGAATGCCTTTTGTTGAGATTCAGACCAAAATAATTTTGCTTTCGCTCCTCCCTTAGTGACTTGACTCAAAGGCCAAGTGATATGAGAGAATCCCAACATGAACCTGTGGTAGAAATTGGCAAGACCCGGAAAGCTGCGGAGCTTTGTCAGAGTGGTTGGAGATGGCCAATCCCGAATGAGTTGGATCTTGGTTGGATCCACATGCACCCCCAATTCATCAATAATGTATCCCAAATATTGAACCTGGGTCATGCCAAAAGTGCATTTCTCCAAATTGGCACATAGCTTGTGTTGCTGTAGTGTTTGGAGAACCTGTCGAATGTGGTGGAGGTGTTCTTCCCAACTCTAGTTGAAGATCAGGATGTCATCCAAGTATACCACTACAAATGAGTTGGTGAATGGCCGCAAGATGTCATCCATCAGTCTCATGAAGGTTGCAGGAGCATTCGTCAACCCGAAAGGCATAACCAACCATTCGAAAAGGCCCTCCTTAGCTTTGAAGGCAATGTTCCGCACATCGAAGGGTTCGATTGGTACTTGGTGATATCTTGATTTCAAGTCTATCTTGCTGAAATATTCCCCCCCTTCAGTTGGTCCAGAAGGTCATCAATCCGTGGGACAGGGTACCTATTCCGGACAGTGATCTTGTTCAGTGCCCAATAGTGATCCGGATTTAAACAGGAACGCAATAAAATACAGAGAACCATATACACAAAGATGTAGCGTAAATAATACTTCATTTCATTAATGGAAAATACTAAAATATGCTTACAACCGGAAATAGAAATAAACCAGCTAGGGCGATGGTAGCTTATCTCTGAGAAGAGATGTGTAGCTACATGCCTATGAACTGTGTTACAATGAGGCTTGAAGGCATATTTATTGTTGAGAAACAATGGTAAAACCCTTCAAATTCCAAAACCTAACCCTGGAAGATGAAATGCCAAATTGTGGGCCCCATTTTTGGGTAAGTTGGTACATCAACTTCCCAGGGTCGCGAATTGGTCGTCTTATCTCCGTTTGACGCACATGATAACCTGTTGGAAAGATCTCTCCAAGGACTACGACGGAAAATATGATTTTTAGAAAAAAAAATGTTGGCGGTAGATTTCCCAAAAAACGTCTTTTAGGGCCTCAAAACGGCTCCGGAAGTTTAGGACCCGAAAAACTGCTAAAAATAGTAAATTGTGCTATAATTAAGGAAACTGAAAGAATTGAAAGAAGAACTAGAGGGGATCCAAGTGGAATTAGCGGGTGGCCACCAATATCCACCTGGATCATTCCTCGCCCCTTAGGAAGCAATGGTCCCCATTGCGTTCAGTTCCTCCATGAGATGAGGGAACTTCTGCTGCACTTGGTCGATGGTGAGCCACTTGCCCTGGTGAAGGAGTTGTCCTGCTTTGACAATTCGATACAGTTGGATATTCTGCTGGCGAGTGTGCTTGATCTGTGTGTCCATGATCTGATCAGTTGCAGCTTGTTCCATGCAAGATGGATTTAACTCTGTGGGTGTGAGTTGTTCTGCAATGTCGGACGTGTCTAGTAATGGAGGAAAGTATGGCCGAAGGCGGTCGACATTGAACACCGGGTTCAGGCCAAGGAATGGGGGAATGATGTGCTCCAAAGCATTGTTGCCTGTAGCCTTGGTACTGCTGTAAGGACCTTGCCGGAGTGGTTTGAACTTCTGATGGGTTCTGGTAAGGTGTTCTTTCTGTCGATTCAACCAGACTTTGTTGCCCACCTGAAACTTGTGTGGTACCCCTATGGGTGAGGAGAAGTTGTTCCTATGTTCTGTCATGACCATATCCCTTTGCTATTGCTGCTGTGTGGAAGAACCCTTTATGGGGGTCATGGATGTAGCAACGATCTTCCCCTTACTTTGGGAGCGAACCAGACAGAAAATAAATTTCCTAGTCTGTGATATGAGC
>APFE030975897.1:0-10917 GCA_000404065.3 Pinus taeda
AGTGTGCGCCATCCTTTTTAGAATAAGAAAAACGTAAGTGGCCAGAAAAACAATGTTCTCTAATGTTTTACAGTAGCAACACTAGCACTGTAATTTAACAGTAACATTTAACATATGTTATTGAAGAGCTAACTATTTGAGGATTTGAGGCACATGGATTTGTTTTTGAGACTAGTGTTGATGTCTTGAGAGAACATAGGTTAAACGGGAGGCATAAAGACATGCTAAGGCTGAGGCCAAACCTAGTCGAGATATCCTTCCCATTGAGAATAGAACTCATCTTAAATGTGGCCAAGAAAATGTGGCAAAAATGACAGAGTTGTTGTCAGCAAGGGCTCTATATTAGTAATTCATGTTATGGTAGATCAATATAGCCTTGCACTAAAACAAGAACCCTATTTTCTTCCACAATAATTGTAGAAAACCTGGATGACTAAAGAATTTGAATATTTTAAGAAAATTGCAAACCAATGGCATGGTTTCCAATTGAATATCTAGGGTTTTCAATATTTCAATATCATACTTATCATGGTAATGGGAAAATATGAACAATAGGTATATAAAGCACATCAAGTGAAGTTTTAGGACAAGGATAAGGAGACCTCGATAGTACAAATTTAGTACAACTTGGAAATGGAGGATGGCAAGTTGCAAAAGCTTTAAACTATGGTTAGATTGATCCCAGAAAAACATCATATAACACACATTTCACATTTCATTAAATCTGTAATTAAATAGTGGGCATAGAATTTCAGAACGAAAAAACTCAATTCTACTGACGTCCTTGTGATAAATTTTGTCCAATTTATGAAATAAGTGTTTTATCATTATATATGGTATTTGTATCTATACATTGCATATGTATTTAGAATTGTAAGATGAAAACCACAATCATTTGTAGAAGAATCAAATCAGAGGACCAATGTGGTACCTGATCTTAGTGGAAGGGTTTAGTGGAAGGGTTGAGAGCACTACCTGCAAAAAATATTGTTTAGAAAATAAATCTTATATCTTTAAGCACCGACAAACAAAAATTTAGAAAGAACCTTTATCTATGGGGACATATAGATTTTGTACATGCTGACACAGTGTCAAGGGCGAGGAAGGGAAGAGTGAGTAGATCACGTAAAACCGATCCAAATAAAAAATAGACATAGAAAATGGATGTCTATAGGAATAGATTTTAGATTCAGAAAAATCATTGATATTGGTAAAAGAAAATGGTATCGTAAACACCAAAACTAAAATTTTTGTGAAATTATTGTGACTATATAAAAATTAAATTTAAGAACACTAGGTTAGGAAAAGTAATTAAAAGGTGGGAAACCAAATGTCAAATTTAACCATCCAATAAATGATCTTGGTTGATTTCAAATTATAGTGAAAATTAGTGTATCTAAAGAGAAAGCTTAATAGATACTAGATTTGCAATCCAACCACAAATTAATAACTACTTAACAAACAAAGAAAAAATGTTGTTATGAAAAAATAATTTACTAAAGTAGTTAGAAAATAGTAACCATGCCAAAATATTGAGAATATGAATTAACATAGAACAATATAAAACAAACACATAACCTTACTAATTGGAGTGGTTATGCATAGAACAACATTTAAGAAATACAAGAAAATAGATAAGATACAAAAGGAATAATACACCTTATTTGTGTGGTCAAATCGTGATGAGAAACAACTGCATGAACGTAATAATGTCCTTATTATCTTCAAAAATTTTCAATCTCACATAGAGTACCTCCATAAATATTTTGTCTTTTTATAATGATAAGACTATCACATTTTATCTATGTGTCTCATGGGACTTCATGACCGTATTATTTACCATGAGATTTGGATGACATACATTCCAATAATACATATATGATAATGTAATTTCACTTATTTATATAATAAATGGCTATAATGTTATTTTACTTCGTTATGGATTTGGATATACCTCTTTTACATTAAATTTTAGTTTCTTATGACATAAACTAAAGATTACTTCCTTCCGAAGAGACACATTCCAACACCTAAAACCACCCATATAAACCTAAGCATCTTAATTAAAACACTATTCTTAATCCTCTAACATGACATTGAGACTTAAATGTAGAAGTGTAAGTATACAATTAATGATACCCAAGGATGTCTTTGTTTCCAAAATGTTGAGTTTTTATCCTATTAGATAAATTTTGGATTGATTTCATTGCTTAACAAGTGTCACTGTAGTGATGATGTCCCTCCCAAGAAGGTTTTTCATTTCTTTGCGGAAGGTAGTTTGCAAATAACAAATACATATAGTGTAATGGGCCTTCAATACTTGTCTTGAGTACGCATTAGGATGAGGTCTTTACAAAAAATATTTACATAATATCAAATCTAGTGCATGGATAACTTTTATTTATATATATATATATAATATATATATATATATATTTATAAATATAATATCGATAATGTTAATTTCACTTTTTAATATAAAGATCCATGTATACTCTAATATCTAACCAAGCCCCAACGGGGTTACTTTTATTTTCCTTTGTGTTTGGCATTGGGTTTGAGCAGTAAAGATGGATCTATGCTGGTTCAATTCCCCCTTTAAATAGGCTACATTCCACGCAAATACCATAGGTCAATACCATTGGTTCTCAATACCATGCGTCAATACCATGTGCCATCTTTATTTTTGTTATTTTTGTTGATATTAAAATTAGGGTTATTAATGCTTTTTGTGTGATATTAATAATAATTTTGGCCCATGGTATTTGAAAATAGGCTACAGCTAAATAAAACCTCCTTTTTGAGTGTTTGTAAATATAAAGTTACTTATGGAGTAAATATAAAAAAATGTTTTATTTATTTACCATACCTTTGGTTTATTTATATTTTTATTAATTTACCATAGCTCTTTTATAAATATGGTATTTTGTCCATGGTATTCAAATGGTATTTGGCCCACAGGCTTCAGCTAAATAAAACCTCTTTTTTTAGTCTTCGTAAATAGAAAGAGGTTTATGCACTAAATATGAAAAGAGATTTTACTTCTTTACCATACATCTAGGTTATCGATATTTTTATTTACTTACCTACCTATTTTTTTGAGTGTTCATAAAATTATTTATATTTTAAATTTATATTGTGTTTATATATAATAATGATTAGCTTGACCTCTAAATAGGCCTTTACATGTTTATGTGAGATCAACCCCATACTAGGTACATAAAATTGCAATTTCTTCCAACATAAATTAAACATTACTACCTTCCAAATAGATATGTTCCAACAACTAAAACCAATCATACAAACCTAAAGATACCTAATGATGGTTTACTATAAAAAAAATGTTAATATTTTATCTTATTAAATAAATTTGGGATTGATTTCATTGTTTAACAAGGGTCTTTGTACTAATTATGTGAATGCTCAAAAGGTCTTGCATTGGCTTGTAAAAGGCTATTTGCAAAGAGAAATAACATATAGTCTAATGGTTTCCTATCTGTCTTGACTAGATATTGGGACGAGATCTCTATAAAAAATATCCACATAATATCAAAGTAACTTCATGGATAACTCTCCTAAGCATATTTTTGGGAGATATGTTAAGTATGTTCCCCATAAAAATTTATAAATATTAAATATATAGTTTCTTTCCTTGTTGAGTTATGAGTTTGTTGTGTTGATCATCATTTTGCATCTATTATTGACATTTTTTTACTTAATTCTTATTGATGTTCAATCTATTTATATAAATTTTTCCATATACAATAATGTTCTTAAACATCTAGGTTGCATAAATAAATAATAGAAATCATATTTCTGTCAACGTTCCAAATCCCAACAGGGATCCATCATCAAGACCAATCTGAATGATGATAGAAGAAAAACTTTGTGAAAGGATAAATAGTTAAAGAAATATTTTTATGGAAAGTAGGCAAATAACTTTATTTTTAATTTTTTATTTTAATTTTCTTTTTCTTTTTTTAATTAATTATTATTTTCTAAATATTTTAGATATTTCGACACATAGGATAGTTAGTATAACCTTGGTTAGTATTAGTTAGGTAAAGTGTGTTTCTTTACTATGTACATATGTAACTTACAATCCGACGGTCACGATATGTAGTGATCCGACGGTTCATTCTCTCCTCGGTATTATCGACACTTGATCAGTGGCTTAGCACCCGATTGGTCCATGAATTCTATTTAAAGCGCATGGAGGGTCATTTGTAGGTTGCCCGTTCATGAGAGAAGCTTATGTAAATTTTCATTCTTTTATTAATAAATTGCCTGAAGTGGTTGCATTGGCTCAGGCCATGGACTGTTTCCCTCTTTGAGGGTTTTAACGACGTCAAGAATACTGGTGTATTCATATGTGATCTTTTTGTGAGTGGTGTCCTTTGGTGTTCTGTCTGAGGAACTTACCCTATAAATTCCTACATTAAAGAAGCTTGGTTGGAGAAAACATCATATAAAAAGCCAAAGATATCAACATTGCTTGGTACCCACATACAAATTCATCATTTGGGATATTTAAATACATTGTTTATATAGTAAATACGTGCATGCTTGGATATGCTCCATTGGATATTAATCTCTACTACAATAAACTGGATAATAATCTCCACTATGATCAATTTGTATTAGCAAAGGAAATAGTCAATTTATGATAATATCCACTATGATCAATTTATGATAATATCCATGTTAATGATGGCAAGCAATTAAGCCCTAGTGAAATCATTCATCATTAATGTTAACGAGTAGGGAAATCTTAATAAGATCACTTTGCATTCATGTAAACACGCAAGGAAATATTTTTCAAATCATTCAATTCACAAAAAAAAAGTGTTTCAGTACCCCTTATTATTTAAATATGCTAAAATTGGTTAGGATATATGCTTATGGGGCTTTTCATTTTCCTTGCTTTCACGTTTAAGGTAGGGAACATTATACATCTTCAACGATTTTATGAAATATCTTCCAGCACTAGTGTTTCCATTTATTTGGAGATTATTAGTTTCATTTTTCATGAAATTTTAACCTTGAGTCAAATCTACAAAGTCAATCCTAGCTACATGTAACATAGACTTCAATGCTAAGTTATTAAAAATTAATTGGTAATCATTTTACATTTTTTTTCATTGAATATAATCTTACTAAGACCATTTCCATGAGATAAAAAAATTTGCTTCTTGAAAGGTTAACTATTTTCTATATATAAAGTTAACAACATGATGAGAACTCTTTAAAAGTCTCATTTCCTAAATTCTATACCTAATGGATGTTTTAACCCTCATTTCAAAAAGTGACGTTATTAGTAATACCCATGTTATTAGTAATACCCATTTTTTGCACTTGAATTGTGACTTCTTTGAAATTGCAGTGTTGGAAATACACACCATTGTGAAAAATTAGTCCCTCAAATACAAAATGATGCTACCAATAACATAAATTTTATTTTTGAAATTGAAATAATGGTCTTGGTACTTGTCCATTGCACATAAAAATGTTAAAGTCGTTCCCCTAAAATGAAAGATTTTTTTTTTAATAACTTTTTCTGATTATCATAATTTGATCGAAACGAAAAGAAAAAACAAACAAAAACCAAGCCTTTATAAACCAATTTATTTAAAAAAACATTTATTTTTAATTTGTTATGATTTTAAAAAATAATGAAGATAACACTAAAATTAATGTTAACTTAATTTTTTTATTAAATTAGATATTTTATAAAATAAGATATAGTAAATGGAAAATAATTTATATTTTTTTTTAGTGTATTAAAGAATATAAACCAAAATTTTAGATTATGATTTTGTTTAAAAATATACTAAGAAACTTTATAAACCCAAAAAATAAATAAATAATATACAAATGAGGGAAATTCCTAATCCAAATTTTTAAATTTTAAAATTATTAAAAAAATATTAAAGAAAAAAAAAAAAAAAAAAAATATTAAAAAAAACACATATTGAAAGGAGAAAAATTCAAAATAATAAATAATTAGTTAGTTGTTTATGCTATATTAATTTGTATTGTGTTACATCATATCAATCTTGTGAAGCATTTTTTAAAAACCTTGAAAGCCCCTTGATGGGGAAGAGATCAAGATGCAAGAGGGGTTACGTGGTGATGAGCCCACCACCCTGCCCACTTGAGGTGCATTAAATCGTAGGGGTGGGACTCATCCCATAGTATGCATTGACATGCATCCACACAAATAGCATTAAATAGTGTAGGATGGTCAATTAAATGCACATCAATCTCAGCCTTTAACAATGGAGGTTGGGGAAAACGTGAGGTCGTATCAACCTCCCTACTACTAGGCTCTTAATTCAATCGTTGTGTTGAGTTTCCATGGTTTTCCTTTCCTCCAGAATTTGAGTACAATGGTTTTGAGTGGATGTTACTCAAAACCAGAGAAGTGGTGGAGGGATGGTATTTTAGTTTGGAAAAAATAGAATCCACTATTGGAATAATGTCATGGTGGTCTATGCTCTGGTGTTGCTCTGGTGTGGCGAGTGGGTTGAGTGTCTATCATTGTTAGGAGAGTTGTGGGTCATAATTCTCAAATGGAATTTGATAATTGGAGGAGGTTGAATAAGCCCAGATGACGAGTGAATAATTGGTTGGGGTTATAGAGTATGTTTGTGGAAGTTGGTGCAAGCTTCTAATTATCGATGCTGACTTGGGAGCCGAGGTTTTGAATCCTCTAGCCTTTCTTATGTTGTTTCATATTTCCTTTGGTCATAATCCTTGTCTTTATATGTTTGTTTATAGTCAGAGAGCCTCTGTACAGTTTGGATCTTGGGTCTTGCCTAGATTGGGCGAGAATTATATGGTAAATCTAATGCAGTGGTTGAGGTTTCTCATGACAAGTATGTATTCACGGGTCAATATTCTATCACCCATCTAGCCTTATTAAGTATTGAGTAAAATTCATAGGTTTGGTATCTTGGTAGGTCTATGGTTGTGTTTTTGGTTAAATTATCAGGTAGATGTCAACTCTATAATGATTAGAGACAACTTGGAGGGGTATAAGAGTGGGGTTACCTTGAGTGGTTCAATTTGGTTCATGGTTCATCGTGATGACTCTGGTGTCTCATTCAACTTGTTATTTGGTAGTACCTTGTCTTAGTTTTTATCTTGTCATTTTTCCAGGCCATGGTCATTTCAATTATTATCAAAGGTGTGGTCCCCTCCTATTTGTTATCACTACTTGATAACACATGTGAATGCAAACGGGGGGGGGGGGGGGGGGCGGGCGTGGTGGGAGAGTGGTGGAAATATCCTACAAGTCCAATGGAGGGCTCAAGTCCTTACCTAGGACTCTATAAAACCTTATTTTAATCGAGTTCCTTTTGATACATGACATTAAATTAGGAATTGAAGACTCAGGAGAATGCAGAAAGAGAGTCCCACTCAAAATTTGAGATTCAGATGAGTTTTCTTGTTGGGTTCTAAATCTTGGTCACACTAGGGGATGGAAAAGGCAATATCTTAACTCCATTGCTATACATTGGCAAATGAAGACTCTTCTTGGTCTGGTCTTGAGAGATAAACAAGTGGAAAGGTATAATGTGTTTGCTACATTGGAGGCCATTAAGAGGATACTGACAAACCAATGTTGCACCTTGGATAGGATCAATAGAAGGATTACCCATGTGGAAGGGCATCTTCATTGTGATTCTGACACCGTTGCACCTCCTGGATGAAGTACGAGGGACCCTGCTCCCATTTCTTCCTCTAAATCTGAATGATGTTCATGTTTTTTAGTCAATTCAGAATTCTGCAATGTTTTGAAATGTTTATCTTGTATGATGGTCCTTTTTCAAACCTAAGGCTTGTTGGCTAGCCTTTTTTGTACTCCAGGATAAATAGAGAAGTTGAGATTGTCAATACACATGTATTACTGGAGATAAAAAAAAACTTCTCAGTTGACTAGATATATCAACTATATGTCTTTGGGATATTTTGGTAATATAAAGTGTTTTAATTTAAACACACACATTTATTTTTTTTTAATTTATATTTTAAAATTATTTAATTTATATTTTTTTATAATATGCTTTTGGTTTATATTTCTTTTTTCTTTTATAATTTTAAATTATATTTTAGGTTTTTCAGATTAGTTTAAGTCTTCACTTTAATTTTGTTTTCTTCATTGTATTGTTTAGGGTTTTTTAAACTACCATATTTGGTTTTTTATTTTTGTAAGTCTAAAAATTCTATTGATCAAACAAAAATAAAATTACATCATTGGCCACCATGGCTCATTTGCCAACATAGTTTTCCCTGTAGTAACGGTATCTAAGAAAATATGAATGGTATTCAGAGTAGAAAAGAAGACATAAAGGGATAGAAGAAACAACTAGAGAGATGAATCACCCAAATGAAGGCACATTCTCAAAGAAACCCCTTTTCCCTTTCTTTTTCATAACCTTGATCCAACCTTCGAAAGAAGGTTTTATTAAAGTGATCTACATATTATATTTATGCATTAAGAGAGATTCCTTATCATATTTTCAAGAGGCCGACTAATTATATTGTTTCAATATACCCAAAGAAGCATTCATATTCAATATATCTATGTTTGTTGAAGGGGCATGGTCTATGGCAGGAGCTATTGAGCCTTGAAACTTGTCCCTTGGATGGATTTCATCATCAAGATCTTCATCATCCATGTCCGATGTAGAGGAGGCCTTACCATCCATATGAGGAGGGTTGCAGGATTTCCAACTTTTAGATTTGGAATTCTGAAAGTGGCTTGTTTAATGATAGAAACAACAATGAAAAGAAGTATTTTGATAATCAAAAGATTGGGTCCAATGAAAATCACTAATTTTTAAATAGATTTGATCTGGAAACCCTTTACTGATATCAATTTCAACACAAATTCTTCAATAGGTATATACATGAAGCTTCCCACAAGAGACATTAGTAGAAAGATAATGGCCCATAGTGTCTATAATGTCCCAAAATACTATGTAATTCCACATGTGAGTTGGCAGACTAGGAAGTCTACCCATATTGACATCTTCATAATGACAATTGTGGATGGGTCAAAATATGGGAACAAAGGGGTTAAAAGCACTCCAACATTGGCTGAAAACCTAGGCCCTTTAAATAAATATTTGTGATAATATTATGGTTCCAAAAATAACATAATGAAGAAGCTTCTTAAGAAGAAAATAACCTTACAATCCTTAGTCCAAATAGCATGGAACCATTGGTAGAGATAAGTCGTGTAGGGCCAGAAACCAATAAATTAGGAAATTAGGGCTACATTTGAATACACCTACTGAAGATCCTCTAGATCTAAGTGAGAAATTTCTAGGGAAGAAACTTTCTCAAATTTTTCCACCAAAAATGACCCATGAGCTATTTGGGCATAATCTTCCTTATGCGAGGTTCGAGCATGGATGACATATTCATAAGAAAAAAATCCAAGAGGAGGATGTCTTACATCCATTCCCCCTAGTAGACAAAGAACCATGAAAGCAGTGGCATCTTTACCCACATTGTAAACTAAGAGGGGATTAACACCATCCAATTGTTACCTTGAGAAGGCAAGCATTGCATGCTTGAGTGAATGTTCACTCAGAACTCTAATTAAAAATTGAGATCTTGAACGAGATCTGAAGAGAAAATCCTAATGCGCAATGACTCCCCAAGGGGGAGCTTGAAAAAGATATGATAACAAGTTGGTGAATCTGGCACATGATCTATCATCGACATATCTATAAGCGTAAAGCAAAAAGCCCTCTATGAGATATTTTGGGCTACTATGACTAATCTTAATTAAAAAATAATAATCTCATGTAAATTTTAAAAAGAAAATAAAAGGTAGTATGGTATTTTTTGGGGTTATTTTTAACTTATTGCTGTATATATTTTCGGATTAAATACAAAGTTCTTTTAATCATTTATATATAATTTTTTTAAATAATTAAGAAAAAGTTATTATTAAATAATTTTAAGTTCAAAATTAAGACGATAATTTCAATATTTTAAATTTTTGAACTTTAAATATAATTTTAATATTTGTATTTCTGTTTTGACCATTTTTTAGTTACGATTTTCACCAATTAATAGTCATTTTAATTCCAAACAAATTAATATTACTGAAAAATATTATTTTTCGATTCAAAGATCAATTTTCACAATAATATCGATGGCTGCCATTGTGATTTTCAACCCGTCACAATTTTTACTGCAATAAAGGGATTTATTAATAATGTCACTTTTTGAAATATTAAATAAATTAAATAAACTTGTTAAAAAATATATTATAGGCAGGTTGAGTAGAATGGTGAACCCACAAGACATATTAATGATATTTAACGTTTATTAAGATTTATATAATCTATGAAATTTTAAGAATGTAAAAGATTAATTAGAATTTTTTAACATTTGTTTATATATTAAAAACGAAGTGAGAAAAGTGTTTTTTCATCAACATTTTTTTTCTAAGTTAAAAGGTTAGGAAGTTTGGTAGTGTGACAAATATTTAAGATTGCACAAGTGAAAAATTATCAACCAGTGTTTCAGGAATTGACCAACACCCAATTTCACTCATGAGTATTAGTTTTACTTTTAGCAATGTTCATTTTCTTCTTAACACTACTCAAAACAAAAACACAATTTTGGATTTTTAGAATAGGTTTGATTACCTCCCTATAATATCCTCTTATCTCTTTCTTTCCCAAGAATCTCTCCTTAAAAGTGAATAATGTGTGGAGAAAAAAATTAGTTTATGAAATAAATTAAAAAGAGAAAATTTAAAATGTTTATAGAGTTCTTCTAATTTATAAAAAATTTCCTTGTTAATTTAATTTCACTTACTTTTTAGATAATAAAAATTATTCACATTAATGTAATATTTAATTTCGATTACTTTTTAAAAAATAAAAATAT
>APFE030975897.1:11202-26074 GCA_000404065.3 Pinus taeda
ACACTCATATTATTAATATATGAATAAACTTTAAAAAATAAAAATATGATTTGGGACATTTTAAATCATTCTTAATTAATAAACTTACACATAATTCAAAACTATATGACTACATCAACATAGATCTATCTTAATTGTGGCTCTATCAAGGACAGAGAAAGCTCTGACTTTACACATAATTCAAAACTATATGACTACATCAACATAGATATATCTTAATTCTTGCTCTATCAAGGACAAAGAGAACTCTACACATAATTCAAAACTATATGACTACATCAACATAGATATATCTTAATTCTTGCTCTATCAAGGACAAAGAGAACTCTACACATAATTCAAAACTATATGACTACATCAACATAGATATATCTTAATTCTTGCTCTATCAAGGACAAAGAGAACTCTACCTTTATCCGCAGAGAAATCAAATCTCAGGAAATGTAAACCTATTTTTGAGTGCAAAACTAGAGAAATGATTTGCAACTCAAAAGATTTGATTCTTCTCTAACACTTGGTAGATACAAAGTTAATATGTATCTATAATATTATCTATATTTATATAAATTTCACATCTCTCTACATAAAAATATTTTTATTTTTAATTTGATAAAACCTGATATACATATAGTATATGTATGTATATGTGACATTTCCTTATGTGTTTTATAAAAAATTAGTTTAATATTCTAATGTAATGCAAGTATTAAATCTATTTAGATAAATATATAAATTAGAAAAGATATTATTGTTAATAATATGTTTGTATGTCCTTGGTTAATTTATATATACAAATTTCTAAAATATAATTGTTATAAATATAAGTTACTATTTTATTTTATTTTTTATAAGTTTAGTAGATCCTTTCTATTCCATTTTAAAAAATAGGCAGGTATTACATAAACATCATCCATCATCAAATGACCTCAACCCGCCCATTGGGAAAGCAGGTCTATTAGCCATCTCATAGCATTATAGGTCATCCAAAATCTGAAAAGTCTGAGAACGTTGAGCAAGGCTATATAAACCTAAGAGTATTTGAGTATCCTATTTACTTTGTGTTTATTACATAAAGATAAAAGATGCATATTATTCATATATACATAGGAAAATTGTGTGTCCACACTATGCTAGGAAAACTGCTAATCATCAGAAGATTCTATTAGCAATAGGTCTTTGGCACTAGAGCTTGACAGTTCAATTTGTGGAAGGGAATATACTTCTCAATATGACTTAAACGAGCATTTTTGTGTTGAATGAGCTGGAATTCCCTTTGGATTTCTTGTATTTATGTTGCGGACTCCAAAATTCCTACAAAGGTCGTTGTCAAATCTCTTTCAAAGAGATTTTTCATCATCCAGAAATCGTATAGGGACTGCTGGAACTGGGTGTATCAACCTCTAGTATGGACCAAGTCAGGGATAAGATCCTATCATTCATCTAGCTCTAGTTCATTGTCCTTTGCATGCTGCTTCAATTCATTCTTCAACCTTAAAGTAATCTAGTGAGCCTCTGGATGTGCATTAGGCTGATAGGACCGAGCTGCTTCCAAGGTTAAATTATTTTTATTTCTGTGATCTTGATTTCAAGTGGGTTGATGTTGAACTTGATTTCTTCCATGACCACAGACCTAGCCTTGACTACGGTTGCATCTAACCCTTTCATTTATCTCGTGGGACGAGGAAACTTGAGCCATCCATTGACATTGCGGGATGCAAGGATAGAGTTGGAAAATGTTTTTAGGCACCAAAACCTCCACCACCAGAGACCTCGCCCGGGCTATTGGCTAGCTAGCTAGAAGATGACCCAACAGGAGGTGCCAACTAACTAGGTTAAGACATGGACATGCAAGTGTTACAAATACACATGTAGTAGAACGATAAACATTAGATCATTAAAAATGAGCTTTCCCCACCCTAATGACCTGGATTTGATCATATAGTTCGCGTGTGGTGGCAGAGCAGACACTATAACTCCATAAATGGGAGACTAAATTAAAGACCAGGAAAACCCTTGCAAACCCTCCCCAAATCAAACCAATCAGAGTGTTCTTCTGAGAAATAGAAAAGGGAACAATTACCCCCATACAATTGATTAACATCACGCATAAGAACCAAGTCCAAGATTTCATGCGCACTAAGGGTGACATGTTACTAAAAAAAATAACAAGCTTCCTAAGAAGGGGCCAAAAAATACCAGACAAGCCAACAAAAGAGCCAACCCTTGTGCCCCATACATCATAGGAGGGTTTTATTCTAAACCAAAAGAATGCACTGGGAATTTCCATCAACATATTTATAAGACACGAGGAAAACACAGGGAGCAAAGCATCCACAAAAAATAGAACATACCTGCAACTACATCAACCGTGAGGATGGATTATGCAAACTGCACTTGAGCTCTAGGCTTGGAATTGATCTTGAGCTACCACCCAGAAAATGAAGCCATGTCTGAAGGATCCTATGGAGCCTATATTGGTTCGCCAGAGCTGTTCTAGGCCTCCCAAATTGAAACCAAAATTCTTATCTGTCTCCTTGCAAATGTCGATAATTGAAAACATTAATGAACCTCACCACCTTTCGCATGGAGAGGTATGTGTGAGGGTAGTCATCTAGCCACCAGTCGTTCCATCTCATTATTACCCTGACCATGACACGGATTCCTCTGATGCCCCTCATATGGATCTCACCTTGATTGAGGAATATAAATTATTATTTTAATTTATATAGTGAAATAGATTTTAATTTACTATTATTATTTAGATTAAATATATTCATTTTAAAATTTTAAATTTTAAATATATATTTATATTAAAATTTTATAGATTATATAATTTGAAATAAAATAATATTAAATCCATCATCTTATCTAAATTTATTTAAATATAATATATATGTTTTATAATTAAAAAAAAATATATTTTATTTTTATTATAAAACAAAATATAATATAAAAAAATAATTTAAATCTTTCCTTATAAAATCTAGTTTTATATGTTTTATTATTGTTATTATATTTTTTATTATAAATGTATATTTAATGTAGAAAAAATATTTTATTTTTATTATATGTCTCTGTGTGATGACATTTAAAAGTTTCCACATAAAACAACTACAAGAGAAATTATTCGAACCCTTCTCCCAAAGTTGTGATCCATGATAATAAGTAACTTTAATTGCATCAATGCAACATTTCTCCAAAAAAATCGTGATCCTTAGTCCAACCTCTCCATGAAAGTTGTGATCCATAACAATGAGAATATGAAAATTATTATGATACATGATAATAAAGGTAAATATTTACTTAAATAGTCGTAGTGATCCTTCATAATAAAGGTAATAATTTACGTCAAACGTCATAGTATTATAAATAGCACTAACAATGAGTTGTAAATATTACTTATTTAAAATTTATATATATATTATATAATATATATATAATAGTAGAGTATTTTAGTTTACATAATAAATTAAATAAAAAATATTATTCAATTAATATAAAAATTAAATACAGTAAATTTAATATTATTTTATTGAAAAATATATTTATTAAAAATTAAAATTTAATAAATATTTATTATCAGTAAATTAAGTTATTTTCTTAATTATAATTCCACATAATTTAATATACGAAATACGAATCAAGCTCTCAAACACTCAGTTACTCAAACAGTGTTAGCCGCTGCACTCGTTAAAAAATTACATGAAACAATGGGATCTGAGGCCCATACGATCGACAATGTCATTTCTTAGACCATAGAAATTAGATGCACCATGTGATTTTCTTACACAATTATTCCTTATGCGCATATATTATTTATACAACGATTTCGTGAAATTCGAATATGGTCTATTCATTAAATTTAGAAAGTATGCCCTGTGATTTGTAAATAAACCTATCTGCAAACGGCCTTCTGAAAGCTCCGAGAACCATATTGATGGAACACTCCATAGAGCAATATAGGAGACCAACGACTTGAACATATACAGTTCTTCCTCTGAGCAATACGGAAAGGAGGCCAATGAGGAAAAGATGCATGTGCGTGAATGGGTCTGTAATTGTTGGAGAAGGCCCTTCGAGATTGGCTATGGAAGCCTCTCTGAAAGAACAATGAGTTATTTTTTTTAAATCTACTGCTCTTATTACTATTGAGAATTCCCGGAAAATAATCTGGATACATTGAGGTTTTTTTAAACATTTACCCTTCTTATTTACCATCTTTACTATTGAGAAATCTAAGAAGATAATCCGAATACATTACATGACAATAGGTTCAGAATAGACCTGTCACAACTCCACTTGACCGAAAGACGCTGACAACAAGGAGTCACAAAAAGTCCCTCAAGAAGTCCCTTGTATTATACTGGAGAAGGCCGACTGTTAGATCAGAACATACATAACACACAATTGATTTATACTCAGAGACTTAGATGTCAATGGCAAAGAATAATTCACAGACACAAACAAATGGAGAAACAACAATATTACTCAGTTAGAAACAGCGGAATAGATAAAACAATCACTGGAGAACAGAAATCACTTTGCATTACATAACAGGCTTGGGCCTTGGCTTGCAATCCCTGGCCAGAGAAATTACAAATTTATAGAGTCAGAAGAAGGATCTAGAATCTTGTATGTGATTTAGAAGGAGATCTGGAATTATCTAGAAACTAATAGCGGTGTAGAAAGATCTAAAATCCTGGAAATCTAGGAACTGATAGCGGTGTAGAAGAATCTAGATTCCGATCTGTGATTCATGAATTTGGCTTCACACTTAACACCGACTGCATGGTTTTTTAGTTTTTTTGTGGCAACGTAGGATTTACAAGTGACTCAAGCTCCAGCTCCCCTTCTACGAGCAACCAAGGATGCCATTCCCCTATGACTTCCCAACATATCCGTCCAAGAAGCAATTTATGGAGTACTTGGAGTCCTATGCTAGCAGATTCCAACTCAGTCCCAGCTTCAACGTACACACCACTTTCCCATTTCCGTCCATGAGGGAAAGGTTGCTTTGGCAACCCATTTTTTGAGAAAAAATCACACTTCTGCACCAAAATAACCAACTTTAGACCATGCAAAAATCGGTCTAACGGCTCTATTTTAGTAGGCGCAAAAATATAACGACTATTGCACCAGCAAGTTGCACAAAAATCAGGATCCCTTATCTTTTTAATCATTTAAAGTCCACAGACTTCCCATTCAGAAAAGGAAACAATATAACAGAGTTAAATTTGGATCATAAGAATTATGAATCAAACTTACGTCGCTGCGCACCACCAGGAAAGGTTTCGCGTTGTGATTAGCAAGATCGAGGCTAACTTCTATCCCACTGTTGCCGCATCCAAGGACAAGCACCTTTTTCCCTTCTTAGAGCGCACCATTTTGTAAGAACAGGCTTGAATGATCTACCCATTAAAATTTTCCTTTCCAGTGATATGAGGAATCACTGGAACTGTATTCTCTCCGGTTGCAACTCTCAACCAACAACAAATATACTCGGCTTCAGGCATACCCAACCCTTTCGGGATAATTGGTCTTAACAGTACTAACTCTCCACAACCCACGGGTCTCATCATATTTCGCGGTCTGAACACGCACGTCGACTCTCGGACTGAGTTCGACTCTCCTTGCATAGGACTCCAAGACTCGATAAATTGCTCCCTGGACGGGTATATCGGGAAGTCATTGGGAAATGGCATCCTTGGCAACTCGCAGAACTGCTTGGGAAGGTGGAGCTTGAGTCCGTTGTAAGCCATCCGTTCGGCTAGCCAATCCGGAAGAGCCTGCCGAAGTAAATAACATAATTATAAACACATTAGACAAGCACTCACATAACACGAATAACATTAAAAGAAATATTTTGGGAAAATCTCAATTCTGGAAAAATCTAGTTAATGGAATTCTATTAGTATTTGAAACTCGAGCTCTGGCCCTTGGCACATTATAATGGAGCCTAATAAATCTATTTATAAACTTCGTTCCAGCCAAATGCAACTTGCATATTACAATGTGACACAAAACAATGTACTCCAAACCATTAACTCTACTCAAAACATGTACTCCAAATCATTTCCTAATCAAAGTTATCCAAACACCTATATTTTCCTATTCACATAACTTTTCCTCCTTTTTTTCCTGTTAAAGTAGTCATCGTTGAAATATTCTTCGTTGGCCTAATTTCCTGTTCTCACGTATCTTTTCCTCCTTTCCGTATTGCCGACAGCGGGAACTGTTCATGGTCAAGTCATTGGCCTCCTTACGATATTTCTCCATATCCACATAAGTCGGTGAAAAGATGTGGGGAAGCGATGGAGGCCGAGCAGATGACAGAATTAATTTGATAAGGCGAAAGCAACGTGGCAGAAGGAATTTCAAGTAAAGACGAGTATGAAATATTTAAAAATAAGACGAGCGCAGTCACCGGTGACGGCCATATGGTTGACGGGAGCAGAGTTGCCGTCGTTCAAACTTCATACTGCCGAAGAACGAGAATTTGCTTGTGCTGAGGAGAGCGTCCGGTTGGGTGAGTCGGTCGACGTGGCATACCTTCGGTACGCCTTGGCAGATATTTAGGGCTTCCAACGGCCCCGGAAGTATGTAGTTTGAACTGCCTTTCACAAGCACGAAGATTAATATATCGAAAAGAAAAATCCCACAAATATGTTGGAGAGATGTGGATGCATGTGAGTGTGGAGGTTAATCATGGAGGTAGGTGAACGGTGGAAGTTGAGATAATTACTTAATTAAATAAATAGAGTGGTTTATATATGTCATATGCACCATTAAAGTTAGAGATAAGCAAATAAATATTAATAGATATGGTAATAATAATAATATTATGGGCCAATACCATGGCTCATGAATACAATATGCCCATAAACCATCTCTCATTTCACAATTAAAATATTTTATAAATATTTTATTTGAATTTAATTTTATAACATTTTTTATTAAATTTAAAAGAAAAAAATATAATTACTTTTGAGATATATCTACACCTCTATCACAATAAAATATATCAAATTAGCTACAAATTAAAATATATTTTACCATATGAATTAAAATAATAATTTTGTAACCATATTTCAATTTCATTAATAGGCACATAAAAACTTATAATATAAACAGTATTTTTAACCATGGATATTCACCCCCATTTTATCATGGATATTATTAACCATACCATACAATTGGCCAATATGATGGCTCATCAATACCACATGGCCAAAAACCATTTCTTATTTCACAATTAAAATAATACTTACAATATAACAAGATTTTTAACCATGGATGCTCACACCGTTTTACGATAGGTATTATTAACCATACCATACCATGGACCAATACCATGACTCATCAATACCACATGCTTAAAATCACCTCTCAATATCACAATAAATATATATATAATATATATATATATATATATAATATATATATATATATTATATTTTAATTTATTTTAATTACATTTTTGGACCAAAGACACTCTCCATCTCTCCATCCTAGTATGGGAAGGTTGTGGTAAATGTCTTGTTATATTTGGTTATCTAAACATTTTGACCCAATCAAATTACATTGAAATAAAAATAAAAAAAATATTAATTAAAACATTTTGACTTAGTGAAACTAAGTAAAAATAAAAATTAAATGAAGAAAAAAAATAATAATTAAACCAACCTAGATTCATCTTAACTCTAAACCTATCAACCTCCCAGAGGAATCAAATCTCTGCAAACCTTCCTCCCAGAGGAATCAAATCTCTGCAGGTGCCAACCTTTATTCTAGTTTTGCAGTCATAAAAAAGGTTTGCGACTCGAGAGATTTGATGATCTTAACTCTGAATCTATCAAGCTCCGAGAGGATGATCTTGACTCTGAATCTACCAAGATCCTAGAGGAATCAAATCTATGCAGGTGAAAATCAAGTTTTGCAGTCATAAAAGAGGTTTGCATCTTGAGAGATTTGATCCCTCTCTGCACGATAGATTCGGAGTTCGATGGATCTAGGTTGGTTATAGAAAATGAAGATGAGAGAGCTAATATTGTTATTAAAAATAATAAAAATAAAAAATTCCATATTAAGTTAAAAAAATGTTTAATAAAATTTTGAAAATAAATATCTAAAAGTAAAATGATGTTTTTTCCAAAGGAAAATATTTTGTATATTCATAAAGAAAATATGTATATATTTAGTGAATCATCTTACCATCTAAATATCAAAATTATGAGTATTTAGGTTTGAAACCTCCCATATAAAGGTGACATTCTATACAACAAAAAGATATGTAATAATTGAAGAACAAGGCCTCCAATTCATCAACAACATGAGTTTTGCAAAGTACAGGATAACCAGAAAAAGGAGGAATCAAAACTAGCTAAATGATAGATTTATTTCCATAGGCTTTATCTCAACACAATCTTAAAATTCATATTTTCACATATTCTAATAGATCCAACTGAAGAACCATTTCTTCCTTTAACCGACCATTTCCTTCAACATTTAAAATGTAAATAAATATAATTAACAGTCTATTTAAATATTGAAAAATGTAATATATGTAAATTCGTAATGAGGAAATGCTCTACTAGGGTTTCCTCTTGCAATCTCTAGATCATTATTACTGTAACCTTTGTACATGGTAGAACGAGCACCTTCTCTGCGGATTTTTATGGCGAGGATGGGCACACACATGGGGAGGGGAGAGATCCCCTCCTACAGAAGTATAGAGGCATGAGAATCAAGCTCACAAGGAGTGGTTGCAGCAGCTAGCGGAGCAAGCAGGGGAGCCAAAGGAACCCCAGTGTTGGGGGCACTGTGGCAGAACCGAATCCGTGGATAATGTATGACAAAAGTAGTCAATAAACCCATATTTGTAATTCATAACAATAAATTGGAGACGTATCGAAAGTTTATGAAAGATCATGCCCTGATCTATAAGTTTATTGGTATATGGCCATCTGAATGAGATCTGATAAAATGGATACAGTTAAAATTGGAGCCAAAAGGACATATAGATCTGAAGTTGGGTGCTCGAGGGTTCTTCACAGTGCTCATCACTAGCCTTGAATATAACGAAAGGATATTTGAGAATGGACCCTATATATATTGCAATGCGAGACTCTTCATGCAACATTGGGAGGAATGCCACAATCAAGATTAGTATAAATTCATGGCCACCCCGGTTTGGGTCTGACTATTTGGAATCTCGGTGGATTTTTGGGATCTAGAGATATTGGAAGGTATAGGAAATTCTATTGGAAGAATTGTTAAAGTGGCAGACTCAACAAGGAGAGGAAGGTATACCTCCTACACATGAATTTCTGTGTACATGAACATTACTGAACCTCTCCCATAATTCATAGAGTTGGAATATCTCGATGAGGTATGGCAACAACCACTGTATTATGAACACATCCCTTTCCGATGCAACCATGCCATGAAAATGGGAACTTTTACAAGGAATTCCCTCTAAATCAAGTAGAGATGAAGGACTTGCCAAAAGCCAAAGATCCAAAAAAATATTGGGACGACACCGAAGGTTTTTAGGATGTCCAAAAAAGAGAAAAGGAATGCAAAAGCCCCCTCGAACTCAACGCACCCACAATAGAAGAAACCATAGTAGAGGAGGAAGAGAGTATCAATGAATCCAGTGGCCCGACCAACCAGGAAAACCATAAGACTCAGCCCAAGGGTGGGAAAAAACCTAAGGGAAAAGCTAAAGCAGAACCCCAGGATAAAGAAGCCTTGGTAATGCAGGCAGAACAAGAGAATATGGAAATAGATGGTTCTAAATAAGAACTGAGAACATAGGAACAAGTTACGAGAAGATTTCTAAATGAATGGAGGCACCTAAATGAACGATTTATCCCTAAAGAGAAAAAGAAACTATACCGCGAAACCTTTCAGCGATTTCAAGCCAAATAGGGACCCATAGCAATCGATCAACTAGATCATTTTAGATCTCAACAAGGACAGAGAACAAAATCGACAGCAATAGGGAATGAAGGAAAGAAAATAGGGTGCAAGAACTTGCAATAATCCATACAGATGGTGGGTGACTTACTAGTTAATTCAGGAAGGGTGTACTGTTGTCTATGTTTTTCCACCATATTGATAAAACTTCTCAATGATCATTACATCCTGGAATGTAAGAGGCTTCAATAATAGAGGCAAGCAATGATATTTGAAATACCTGATCAGAAAAAATCATCTAAATATCATTATTATCAAGAACCGAAAATCTCAGAATATAGGTTGACAGAGATTGTAAGAAGCTTGAAACTTCAATACAAAGTGATGGCCCAAGATTCCAATGGTAGTGCTAGTGGGCAAGCTATCCTTTGGATTCCGATGGAAGTTATATTTGAAGATTGGGTCAGCCTTCCCAGGATTCTTTTAGGTAAATTATTCCATATTGGGAGTATATATTGGGATCTTTTGACTGGGGTTTATGGGCCTCACATTCCAGCAGAAAAGGGGGTTTTCCTCTAGAACTTAGGAAAATTGAAAATTTTATATGAGGACGAACTTTGGATTCTTGGTGGATATTTCAATGTAATAGCGTCACTAGAAGAAAGAAAAGGGAGAGCTTTGTCAGATGGATGTAGATATGGAAGCATTCTGAGACATAATTGTGGAGCTACACCTAGTGGATATGCCTACAATCAATGGAGTATTCACCTGGACTAATAGAAGGGGGGGAGCTCATCAGGTAGCATTTTACCTGGATTGATTTCTTGTTTCAGAACATGTAATAAGTAGAGATATTTTTTTAGAAGCATCCATTCTTCTGGGCATGGGATCAGATCATTGGCTAATCAGGATGGAGGTTGATCTAAAATCGGACCCCAAAAACTGACCCTTTCACTTTGAATCCTTTTGGTTACGAGATTCGTTATTTACGTAGAAAGATGAAGGTTGGTGGAACAGAAGTACTGTGAAGGGCCGAAATAATATGCACACATTTTAGCTAAAGATTAAAAATATTAAGTCCCAGATTAAGAAATGGAACCAGGAAGAGTTTGGTAACATTTAGAAAGAAAAAGAAAAAACTCCAACATATAATGCAATAAGTTCAACAAAAAATAATTTGAGAAGGTAGATTAGAGTGCTTAGTTGAGACTAATGTCACTTGTTGAACCATTTGGAAGAAAGAAGGAAACAAGAAGAAATCTCGTGGAAACAAAAGTCTAGAATCCAATGGCTTAGAGAAGGAGAGTGAAACACAAGGTTTTTCCATAAAGAAATGATCAAGCACATGAAACGTAATCGAATATTCTCTCTTAATGATGGATCGGTGAGGCAATTGGTTCAGCATGATGAGAAGGAAGATATGGTGGTTAATCATTTTTAGACCCTCCTTTTGGAACTGACCAAATGATATTTTGAGAATCACTCAACGCATCCCTCGGTTAATCACCCAAGAACAGAACATGGCCCTAATGTGTGTTGTGACTCTGGAAGAAATAGAGGATGTTGTCAAAGGAATGGCTAAGAACAAAGCTCCTAGACGTGATGGTTTCACAGCGGAATTTTATCAAGCAACATGGAACTTTATTGGAAAGGATATACTTGAGATAGTGGAGGAATCGAGACATAACCAGAACGTATGTCTGAGTCTTAATTCAACTTTTATTTCTTTAATTCCTAAAACAACCAAATTTGAGGATCGCCAGGGCCTTAGACCCATCTCTTTATTCATTGTTATATATAAAATTATTTCTACTATTATATTCAAGCGTTTGAAGCCTCTACTTCCAGCCCTTATATCCCCGGAACAATCTGGCTTCATGGAAGGTCGCCAAATCCTGGATGGCATCATTACCTCTCAAGAGATGGTTCATTCCCTAAAGAATCATAAATCCCCTAGTATGATGATCAAATTAGACTTATCCAAAGCCTATGACCGCTTCAGCTGGTCCTATTTGGTTAATATCCTGAAGTCGTTTGGATTTGACCAACGATGGGTGAATTGGATATTCTCCCTTTTTTCCTCCCTGATTTTCTCTATCTTGCTCAATGCTTCTCCCTCCCACACCTTCAATCCCTCTCGAGGCCTCTGGCAAGTAGATCCGATCTCCCCTTTCCTCTTCAACCTGGTTGCTGAAGGATTGGATAGTTTCTTGAAATTGGTAGTTTGTACCTCTCAAATCAAGGGTCTTTGACCATGGGGAAATGACTTATCCATCACCCAACAACAATTTGTAGATGACATATTTTGTCAAGTCTCCTTGACAGAATCCCAGAAAATCAAAGAAATTCTTCAGGAGTTTGTGATGGCCTCATGTACCTTGATTAATAATGAGAAATCTAATATTTCTGTTTTAATACCCCAGGGACTATTCAAACTTTCTTTGTCTAACTGTTGGGGTTTGGTATTGGGTCTTTACCTATGAAGTATATGGGAATGCCTTTAGCATATATTTCTTTAAATACCACTTGCTCGAAAGGCCTCCTCCTCAAAATCCAATTGAAACATAGTGGTTTGGTGTTGAGAGCTCTCAATTTGGATGACAAAATTATCCTCTTAAAAAAAATCCTTAATTCTATTCCTATATACCAGCTCTCTCGTATGGCTGCTCCTAACACCTAATGTTCAACTATGGTCGATATATTTAGGAAATTCTTATGGGAAGGCGCTCATCAATTAAAGAAATGGGCTTTGGTATCCTTGAACACTCTCACTCTTCCTAAGATTTCTCGCGGCTTAGGTCTTAGGGACCCCTTTATCCTGAACCAAGTTATGGGAGCCAAGCTTTGGTGGAGGTGGATAAAAGGGGGACAATATTTATGGAAGAAAATTTGGACTCGAAAATATGGTATGTTGATTAAAAGACAAGATATCCTTAGGTATAGTGATTCTACCTAGGGATCTTCAATCTAGAACTTGGCTGCAAGGAAGAGGGACCTTATTAATCAACATTTTTTTGGGAAATTTGAAATGGATGTACAGCTTTATTGTGGTAGGAATCTTGGCTGGAGAGAGAAAAATTGTTCAGTCATCCAGATCTAGGGGACATCTTCCTCTACACAACTAGCAAGAATTGCTACAGAGTTGACCAATTATGGAAGGCCTCTCAACCAAGCTTTGGTTGGAGAAAGTGGAAAGAGTTAACAGATTGGCCAAACCCACCTCCTTCGGAGCAATGGAAAATTATGGACAAAGAATGCCAATCAAGGAAAATAACCTACCTGAATTTCGAGGACATTCTTCAATGGGGTTACTCGACCCAAGGTTCAATCAATATTAAGGAAGCATACAGGCTTTGAGCAAAAGAACCCCAAAATCATCAATGTCCCCTATGGAAGAATATTTGGACAAGTTGATTATGGCTAAAAATAGTTTACCTTTTATGGTTGTGTTGATGGTGCTGGACCCGCCAACATGTCAAGGGGATCTCCCCAGTAAGAAGTCACAATTAGACCTCAGACTATTTGGTGTAGGAGTCCTAGCAATGGGTTGTAAGGTAATGCCTTGACCGCGGTATTGCACATAGGCAAGTAGAATAACTCTATCAACAGTAAGGGCGTGACTGATGCAGTGAGTCAAGGAAGGTGTATGAGAGGTTCCAACACTTCGAAGGGGGAAGGAGGTGAAGGTGAGCTCCAAGTTGAAAGGGATCAGTCCCAACTCGGCTAGGAACAAACAACACAAGGGACATGCACAACTTCCGGTGGACCAATCCACTCGGATGCGCCAGTCACATCATACAAGGTAAGATAACACATACAACACTCACATCTCAATCTGAGACGAGTGTGATAGTTGTTATAGCAAGGTTCAAGTGAAAGGTCTGTCTGGTGTCCGACAGAGTAGTCGACATGGACGGTGACAACATTAACAACAAGATTCATATAATTGCATGTGAATCAGTTCATACACAAGTACATAAGTTAAACAACACATATCATTAAAGCAACTGGAGCAATCCAACTACAATGATAACATATGCATGAAAATGTGCTGGTTATTATTATACAAAGAAGTGTAAGTCAAAATCATACAATACATCCATGTAAACCTGCTAGCCCCAATAGTGGAACGTTATAGCCACATCCAATTGCTCCTCTAAAGAGATGTACTAGCTCCGTGCATTGGAGAAGCCAAGGCACGTTACAATATTGTCCAAGCCTTCTTCAAAATAGTCTTAGTAGAAGCTTGGTTGACCAAAATCCTATATAATGAGTTAAGAGGGATTATTTATAGCAAAGGGTGGGGTGACCCTTGACATTCCCCTTTGTGACAGTTCAACTACACTCATAACTCTTCACCTACTCTGTGGCTGTTACATCCAATTGTTGACACTTGACTTACACTTGACATGATTGAACATTACAATGCACATGTCCTCATGTGAGACAACATGGATTAAGCAAGCCTTGCAAGACATCAATGGCACTCGGTCCGCTGTGGTGAGACCAACTCTTTGACATGCTTATGATGGTGATGCTGGTGAGCTGATGCCAAGCTTGGTCATTCGTAATAGGGTGCATGCACCTCATGGTGACATCTTGCTGAAGCGAACTCTTTCTTTCTTTGCAACCATTGCATTGGTTCGGCCCCTTCATCCAACTCATCTGCTAACATGTGCATGGTATCACTACAACAAATCCTGTGATTAGCATCCTTTTTTACTTCTTTTTTTGCATCTAGAGCCCATTTTTGGTGCTATTTGCATCCATTTATCAAATATGGTGCAAAACTTGACACAAAATTTGCATCGCGTTTTGCACCAAATCTTACACCAAGTTTAGCACCAGGTATTGCAATAGGTTTTGCACCACGTTTTGCACCAAATTTTATGCCAAGTTTTGTGTCATCCTTTGCACCAAGTTTTGTTCCAGGTTTTGCATCAAGTTTGGCACC
>APFE030975898.1:0-30060 GCA_000404065.3 Pinus taeda
AAACGCATTCAGATGCTCTGTCACCGAGTCTCCATCTTTCATCCTCAGGTTATACAACTTTTTCCGCAGGAACAATTTATTCACTAGAGACTTAGATTGGTACAAAGTCCCTAACTTGTCCTATAAAGCCTTCGCCGTAGCTTCCCCCGATACATTCAACAATATTGAATCTGAGACACACAATCGTATTGTGCTCTTTGCCTTCCGATCCAACATCTTCCATTCTTCATCCGTCACTCTCGTTGGTTTAGTACCCGAATCTACCGTGATCCATTGATCTTTATCCACCAACAGATCCTCCATCTTGAGTTTCCACAACTCATAACTCTAACCATTGAACTTCTCAATCTCTATCTTTCTGCTGCTCGCCATCTTCTTTCACCACCAGAATCAATCTCGCAGATCTCCCACTGAACAGGGTCTACCACAGGCCCGAGCGAAACCCCTCGGCAACAAAGGCGTCCCCTTGAAGCCAAAACAGCTCTGATACCAAATGTAGGTTTGAACCCCGTACAGAACTTACCTGCATACGAATTCTAAATCACAGGAAAAATAAAAATGCGAGAGCATAACACATAAAACACATATACACAGAGATTTCCCACTGGATCTCAAAACCGAGACTACCAGCTTGATTTTTCATTATGTTCCTTTCAATGTTAAAATACATATTTATACATGCTGAAGCATCCAATACCATGGACCGAAAAAAACCACCGCGTCCAATACCATGGACCAAAAACCATCGCGTCCAAAAAAAACATGTGCGAAAATCATGCACAAAACCATAGGTGGGTCCCCCCAACCTAACATAGGGTCCAAAACCAAAATTTTCCGGGGCGCTACCCTGGACCCCATAAAGTGGGGTTATCGGTACCCCTCAAACCCCCTATTAAATATGTGGAAAGAATATAACACAACCCAACAGCATCCACCTGTCCCTTGAGCGCTTTTTCTTGCTGCATCCACACGAGCCTTTATGTAAGGGAAACCATTTGCACAATCCCTTTTATCTCATCATATTTCTGCTACAGCTAGCGTGCCTCTGCTTCTAAGCGTTGTATGTTTGAGTCCTCCTGCGGAGTGGTAAGAATATCGAACGAATCTTCAAATAGCTTGGTGCAGTCTTTCACCACGTTGTTGACCTATGTTATGGCCAATGTAATCATGCCGACATGCTATTCCTTAACCTTCGGTGGTGTTGAATGCTATGGCTTTAGTTGTAGCTCAGCTATTTGAAGGTTTAGCTCTAGCTAAACCTTGGCCATCTCTTCCTTAGCCTCGTGCACCCGTGCTGCTAGTTTCCGGAAGCGCACCTCTGCTAGTTCCTCTACTTGGATGCCAAACTCCGAGACCATCTAGGAAGCTTCATCAACTACCTGCACATTCTATCAGTTCTACACCACTAACGCGTCACGCTACAGGGTCAACTACTCAATGTTGATGTGATGCACACTCATGATCTAGAGCCTGCGACCCTCCCTAGGTCGCAGTTCTATAGTAACTCCGTCCTGCAAAACATATAGTGTCTCCCAAGAGAGCACAACCATGTTTATCCTGATCCCCTTTAATCCACTTACCATAGGCCTACCGTCCCCATTTTTTATCACGAATACTCCCTTTGGTAGCACTATGGTGTTGGTCATGCCAGTGTGCAACATTGCCTCAGTTGTTGTCATGCCTAATGTGAGGCTGGTTGACACACTACCAGTCTGTGGAATGCGCACCTGCAATTCTAGTATCTGCGCTCAGAGGGCCCCCAACACCATCTGGTGTTCCTCCGCAAACTGCTGGAGGACCTTCGCAGTGATGTCCCTCACCATTTCCCCAATGTCATGTATATCCCCCTTAGTGAGGTTGATAAGGTCGAAAGAAGTCTTTGAGGCCTTCGCCTTCTTCCACAACCCCACCTACTCTCTTGGGCACTGTTGTTTCAACTGTGTGGATGCTAGCTACGGGTCCGCACCACCTTCCTCTAGATATGTTTCCTGTTTAGGCGAAGGTGACTTCTGGCCTTCTCTCTCCTTCTCTCCTCCCTTTTGCTGTTCTTCTGCTGCCTTCGCGGCATCCTTCCTTCCTACGCCTTGGCTACTGCTGCTTCATTCCTTCTCTTCTTTGCCAACTACGCCATCTACAATTTTGCCTCCTCCTTCCTCCTCTATGCAGTGGACTTCACTGCTTCCACTGCAGAGCTGGCTGGAGTGCACCACTCCAATGGCCATGACTCAAGTAAGGTGAATATGACATCATCCATCTCTAGATAAGGTAGTTCCTTCCATGTCTTCGTGGGATCCTTCCTCGCCCTAATGCACACATGATGAAGGTCTACCTTGAACTCCATGAAGATTTGCAGATTATTATAAACTATGGGTGATAACCACGGCTTGCGGTTATTCCCCATTCTGATGTTCACCTCCATGAACACCCAAAATATCTTGTTGTCTTTGATTCTCTGCACATCTATAGTTTCCCACACTGAAGCGTACTTTGTTGCCTCTAGAAGATCCTGGAAATTGTTGGGAACTAGCTATCCTCAGGCAATTCCCAAGCCACCAACATTATGGATAGCAAAATCCATGCATAGTGGAAAGTCTTCCCCTGCTCCTGTGCCTCATGGTAGTTTTCCAAGAACTCTCTGCACTAATGATTTGCCTAGTTAAACTGGACCCCTTCTGTGCACTACATGGCAAGTGCAACCACTAGCGCAGGTACCTTATCTACATGACACTTCTACATAACCTTCCCATCCAGTATCTGCGTCATGACTTTGACTGCCGCATTGTTGATGCTAGAGATCACGTACCCTATTTTCTTCTTCTTCATCTTGAATTTCTTCTCCATGGCCTCTGCAATGGAAAAATCATCAATTTACCCTCTGAGATATTGCCTCGATCCTCCCCTTTGCAAGGGAGCTGGGTAATTCTATGAATTAGATGATCCGTGATGGGGATGGGCTCCTCCAACCACAAACACCCACCATGCACTAGGCAGAGTAGCTACCTGGTGATGAAAATAGTCACTGGGGCATGATGGTAATGTGGCACCCAGATCAGGTTTAACAATCTTGGTTTCTCTACACCTCACAACCACTGGTGTGGCTCTAACTCTATAACTCTTGGCGATGTATTTTTCTTCTAGGGCATGAGCTATGCGGTTGTCAAATGTGAGAATTTCTCGTGGTCCACAAGATCCCAGACTTCAAATTTTAATACTAGCATTCACCCCAACTGTGCTCCATCAGAAATGATGTCATCGGGGAGTAGAGGGGTCTGTAGAGAGCTCTTGCTCTCATCTAGGTCCTTGGGCAACCTTGCTTCCCCCTTCCATGGAGGAACATATGCGGGCAACCTAGTCAAAGGGTCTGCACCCTAGGTTTCAACTTCCATCTCTACATCCTCTTCCTCCTATACCAGGATTTCTTCAAATTCTTCCCCCTCCTCATCAGATTCCAAGTTGATAGCCTTCCCCTTTACTTCCATAGTAAGCCTCATTCTCTGTAGCTTTCTAGGGGACATGTGCACTAGTACCATATGTTTCTTGCCTTTCTTGTGTCTCGGTGTGCACAGTGATTTAAGGATTTCTGCAACTATCCTGACACTTTCTAGGGCTTCTCCTACCGTTATGGTGTGCATGGCTTTGTCAGCAGTCATTGCTCTGGTATCCATGGCTTCCTCAGGTGCTTCCATACTGCTATTCCACAATTCTCTCAATGCCTTCGACTTCAAAAGATCAAATAAATCTGGGTTCATGAATCTCTGGGCACACAATAGCTCAATTCTCAAATGGCCAAGTGTTGTTTCTTGGGCAGCCTTTTGCAATGTATAGCGCGTTTTGAATTCGAATTCGATCATTCCCCCCATTTTCGGTCCATTAATGCTCCCTTGGCCATAGATTTTCCCAAATATAAGCCATAAAGTTCACCTTAAATGCCTTTCACCTACTCCATTTGGTCTCAAACCAAGCATCACATCGTGAATAGTGACTATAATGGTCACTTTCCAACCAACTCGCATGGCAGTGCAGCTACCCTCGCGTTGTCACGGTCCCTATGACACTTCACTACTCCATGTAGTCTTGACATCACGCAGCTCCCGAGTAGAGTATTTGATAGTCTCACACCTCCTTTTAGTTGCCTGGAGTGCTAAGTCTATGCTTCCCGTGGCTAGTCAGATGGTCAGGCCACCTGTGTACGCCTTCAAATGACTACCATTGAATTTTCCTGGGAAGAGTTCTCCATTTAACTTTTCCAACTACACCACACCACCATTTGTGATCTCCTTAATAACATACGATTCCATTCAATGCATTCTGAGCTTCCCTGGGAATTTATCAAACTTACTATCATATATCAACACCAAATCATTTGCCTCTAAGGTGCGCAACTTAATATGTCGATCGTGCCAGGCCTTTTCGCGCTGCTTTTGCACCTGCTGGTGGAATTCAACCAAAAACCATTCTTCTTTGAGCTCCTCCAGCTACGCAAGCCTCTCCTCCAAAGTTTCACGATCCGTCATACCTATGAGAGCCGCTATGCACAAACTAGGCACGATGTATTCCATAAGCATTACGGCTTCCACTCCATAGACAAGTCGGAATGGTTTCTGTCCCGTCAATTTCTTGTATGTCATCCTATAAGCCCATTATACTTTGGGTACATGCAGATCCCAATCACTTCGTTGTTCATTCATTACATACCTTTGTCAATGCATTGCACACCATGTTAAACGTTTCTGCGTGGATAGCCTTCTATGTGATTTTCCTTCCTACGTACTATCTTTCCAACATTAAGATCCATTTACACATTTGTCTCCTCAACACATACTTATTGACCATACACTTCAGCGTGAAGTTCATGCACATCCGCACAAGTTTCTTTCTGTATGCCTGCATTCACCCTACCAGAATCATGTGCAGATCATTTCTTCCATTGTATTTGTCTATCAATAGCACCCTAGGCTTTCCAAATCATGTGCATGTCATCCTTCTACATTTGCGCCAGTTGTCAAAGCTCCCTTTGTGAGTACCCCACCACCTCGCGGGCGTAGCGTGCAGTACCCAATCCAAGGCCTGGAAGCATTTCTTTTCTAGCACCTCCCTTTCAAATTTATTCAAGAAGGATCTACCTCACTTAGGCCATCATAACTAGGTAGGTCTCTTACTTTTGTTGATACACAGCGTAACGACCTTGTCATCATATTACAATTAAGCATACTTTCCTCATGTAACTAATTCTTCCACCGCTCTGTCTCCTCATTTGAATCCGAAGTATAGGAACTTTTGCGCTCCCATGCAATCTGCCCATCCATAGTGGGATTCACCCGGTCCTGGTTTCATGTTGTTATCTTATAGATGCAGTCCAAATCATCATCACTTTCATAGTCGCGCACCAGGTTTGTATAGTGTGATCCTTCAGTAGGGTCCAAGGGTATAACTAAGCATAGTGACTTCTTCTTAAAAAATCATCTTGGACTTCTTCAGATTAATCACCCCATTCATGTCAGTGGCCCAATCAATTCCTAAGAGCGCAGGGTAGGGATTGCTTTCATCAACAATCTCTATCACTTCAAAGTCTGCTAGCATGCTCGCTCCCTCAATATCCACAATGATTCCCTACAATCATCCCATGGGTATTATCTTATGTTAGTTCACGATTCACAGTTCAATAGGAGACCATTGTAGCGTAGGTCTCCCCATTCGCTCCCATGTCTGCTTTAGCAAAACATTCACATCCGATCCTGAGTCCAGAATTACTTGGTCCATTTCATATTCTCCAATTTGCATGGTTAATGTCATTTCTCTTCCCATCCTTGTCTTATGCTTTCCAATATTTTTAACCACATGTGGTTCTCCTGGCGCAGTCCCAACACATCTGTTAATGAGTTCCCGCAATCCTTTTTTAGCTTTACTATCACGCATTAGCTTCATACATGTTTCCAAGAACATTGTGAGCATGGATGGCTCCATCTCTAGCTCAGGTCTATCTTTGCTTCCTGAAGTGGAGGCCTCCGTGAATCTCTTCTTAGCTTCCATGAAGGATTCCCAAGCACACTCCAAATCAAACTTTACTTCTTTCACCAGAGCTTTGCAAGCCCAAGTACTATCTTCTGGTTGTTTCCCTTTGTAATCTCCTGTTGTGATTCCACTTTATAGCACAATGTTCACATTTGGATCTTCCTCACAGAGCTCAGACCTCATCATCTGTAGGTTCTGAGTCGGGGGAGGCAATAGGCCTCCTTTGTTCTGTATCCTAGCTATCAGTGTAGGACAATATTTGGTCTCATGATAAAAACAGTTGCAATACAAACATTACGGACGTGTTCTGTTTGTACAATCACAGGCATAATGTCTTGGCCCTCTGCAATTGTAGCATATCAACTATCCATGACCTCTTCCAAGTCCTCCTCTACCTCGGCCTTGTCCAAGCCCCTGAAATCATGTTTGCGCCACTCCCACATTCTGGTCTAGGGGCCACGATTTGGCCTGAACTTTGTAGGTGGGAGTTCTATCCATCATCAAATCATAGATTCTACAAGTGTGCTCATCGTGTCCCACTAACCTAGAAAAATTACAAAACAATTGCTGTGAATTTTGTGTATACTTCTACAACAAATGGAAATTGTCCATAGCATGTTTTCCACCTATTTGACAAATCGTGCACCATAAAGCAGGTGTTGCGCTAGGTCCTACTTGAACTTCTAGTCTTAACGACATCTGTCCTCCTCCTGTAAGCTAATTCGCGAAAACCGGGTAGTGCTCCTTGTCATGATCTTGACCTTTACATTTTACACACCACACCTCTTCACGCACTTTTGGTCAAGTTGTCTTGTCCTGTTTCAAACTCTGCATCTCCAAGCATAAATTCTTCAGCTGCACATGGATCTACTAAACTCCCAAGTTAGGATCCTGCATTGGGGTCTCATGCAGCCTCATTGCAATATCTAAGGCCTCTTCCTAAGTCGTTAGCTTCTGTTGTGATAGTGCACTCCTCAAATGTGGTGTTAGTGATGCTACAAACCATTCATGATATTGTCCATCCCTCAGATTTATATTAGCTTCTTGAATCATAGACTTCAGCCTCTGATCCAACTCCCAAGGAGTCTCGCCGGGTAGCATGGTGATCTCTTTGAATACAATGATCAACTGTGCTTCAGACTTCGGCCTGCTAAATTCTCTGTTTAGCGCTGCTTGGATATCCATGATTCCTGCATTTGGATTATCATTGGAGTGCTTAATATTCCAGGTCAGAGTGCAGTCCTACGGGGCACTAACCAATGTCACTATTTTTATATTGTCATTTGGAACTCCTTGTGCTTCCCATATGGCTCTTATAATGAACCAAAATTGCTCTAGAACCTCATTTCCCAATCCCTTGAGAAAAGGAAACTTTATCATGCTTTCCATATTGAATCGCAATGGTGGTGGAGGTGGTACAGGTGAATATGGAGGTGATCGTGGTGAAGCTAATGACGGTGTGGGTGGGGGTAGTATTCACGGAATTATTTTCCTTATCAAATGGATCACACTTCATGGAGAGACATCCATGAGTTCTTCCTCGTCCCCTCGCAGAGGTGAAATCAAGAGGCTATTTTCTGGTTCCTTATTTCCTTCGTTCCTGTAAGTTTTTCCACTTCGCGTAGACCCGAACATCAAGGTAATTGTATAACCCTCTTTTCACACAATAGCATTTTAATCCAAGTATTCAGAAACTTTATGTACTTACCTTGCATTCCTTTGAGAAAGTGTCGCTTTGCCTCATTGTAGCTGACTGAGGTGTCGACTGTGAAATCAATAATGAATCCTCCTATAATTTGATCGAGCCAATGATCAACAACGCACGCGATCTTATCCTCTGATGCTTCCAACCTTCATATTAATTCTGGGGTCCACACAATAGGATTGTCAAGTTTCCACCTTCCTTGGCTATCTTCTAGCTTCACGATCCACTCATATAGATCAGTAGGGAAAGACGCAAAGAACATTTCATGGATGTCTGTGTATAGGTAGTAGTTTAACCACTCTTCTTTTGATAGTTGCGGGTTCCCATTTTCCTGCACCAAAAACCTGTGAATTATTTTGTCCGACTATCCTTCAATTTCTTTCTTAGTTGGATTCGAATGATACGACATCAGACATCTCTATGTAGATTCTGGTCTTGGCAATGGAACCATTTGTTGGATTGATGGGGCCTAACAAAGGTTCGGATTTAATTAGCCAAACAAATCCCTAAACTAATAGCCCTTTTGGCATTAGCCCGTCGAGCACTGACTGAAGTCTCACCTGAAGCAGTATGGGGGGATTTGGGAACCAAGTTTCTGCACACTTGAGATGTTTGAGGGCTCAATCTAGTCCAATAGTGCCTACCTTCATGTAGGTCACTTCATGCACTGTAATGACTTGTGAGACCTTCGTCATCTGTTATAATCACTTTCACATAACCCTAACCAGGGGCTGAGGTGATTTTGCACTGCTATGGAAATGATCTACACTATTTCCATAAATTATACTTTGGATCTTACTAAGGTTAGTTACCTTCACATAAACAAATGTTTGATCTTGCATTCACTTATTCAACATGTTCGTGCACCATATAAACAACAGAAATGAAATTTATACCCAATACATTCAACGTAGAAAACAGGAGATAAATACACAAGAATGATATAAAACTTCTCTTTATTAATGCTTCATTGGTTACAGACTCAACCTTCCCTGTTCACTCAACAACAGGGGTTTGCGCACTCAATTTCAGATTACTAGGCCTCTATGCACTTAGTTGCAGATACTTCTCCTACTCTATGACCCAAAGACTTGATTTTATCCTTAGATCTTCCGCTATCCTTCTATTCCATGATCCTTAAAATTCCATTTTTTACAACTTAGAGCCTCACTCTATTTATACAATCCCATGGTCTACAGACCATGGTTAGATCTCTATAGCCAACATTACATTACAAAATTAAGGGTGGACAACTCTATGACTCCTTTACAATCTACACGCTCCACACCCACAAAATGCAGAGTCTTTACATCAAAGATACACTTTATGACCAAAATCTAGACTCTAAGCCCCAAAACATTCCTTGAGAGATCCCGTGCCCAACACCAATGACTTCCTTAAAATTAGGGAGGGGGATCGTGCACCCAACACATATCGTTGGGTTGAAAATCCTCTTGGGGACACCCAATGGTGTTAAGAAAAAAGAAAAATAAAAAGAAAATAAAAAGAACTCTGGGTGAAAATGTCTTTTGAGGCACCGAAAGCAAGCAACTAGGATGAAAACCTCTTGGAGGTAGACTAGTTGTTTAAATATATATATATATATATATTATATATATATATATATATATATATATAAATTAAATATAAATATATATATATATATAAGTATATATATATATATATATATATAATTATATATATATATATATTTATATATATATATGATATTATATTATATATAATATATATATATAAATATGATATATATATATAAGAAGAAAAAAAAGAAAACTTTGAAGATGTTGTTTGTAGGTCAGTAGGAGGAGGATGAAAGCAATAAGGGAGGAGCAAAAGGACCTATACAATTCATGTTTTCATTCCTCCATCCCATATTCTTCATCATCCCATCATTCACTCCATTTATGAACTCATCCAGCTCAGTTTACATGGGCTCTGTGTTTTCCATAGGATTCCCTGTAAACCTACAAGATTCCCTTAAAACCTACACAATGATCCTGTAGGAATTACTATGGCTTGGGAATCCCAAGGAAAGTGACCCTAGAGCAAGGGGATGACTAGCTTGTGTAAAAAAATGAAATGTTTACTTTGCCACCTCATGACCATGCCTCTCAATACCATGATTACCCCTGCATTCATCTAGTAAGTTAGTTCCAAAAAGATTATAATTTTCGAAAAAAGAAAAAAACAAATAGAATAGGGTAAGAACTGAGGACAAGGGGACAATACATGAATGCTATACCTCTGACCTACCAATCACTAAACCCCTTCTCTATCCATGACAATAATTCTTATGCTCCAGAAGTGAAGAAAAGAATAAAATATTAGGGTAGATAAGGGGTTTAGTGATTTGGAAAAGAATAATGTTTTGGAGCAAAAATTTAAAAAAATCTACACACCTTTTTTCACTTTGTAGGAGCTCACTATTGTATCTGATGTATCTCTGTAATTTCAGATTTTCCAGTTTTGAAATTGCTACCTACAATAGCCCTCTATGTCCTCTTTCCAATGCCACTAGTCTGACCGTATTTAGATTCTCCAAGAAAGAGTTATGCACAATCTCCCAAGATGGCCTGATTATATACCTTTTGAGAAGAGCGAACTTGTATGAAGTGCCACATGTCATTTTTTTGACGTTAGGATCTACAAAATATATACAATAAATGAAAGTCCATCCTCTTTTTGTAACTTCTTACGAAATTTCAATATGATGCTCAAAACAAAAATTATGACTATTTTCCCCAGGTCACCTGTTTGGAATGTAATTCAGGAGTCTGCAAAAAGGCTAACTTCCTTAGATCATATCTTTGTAACTATAGTAGGAAAAGCTCTAAAATTTGGACCAGAGGTTCAGAATGATTTCATCCCAAATGGGTTTTTCTTTTCATATTTGAAGCGTCGAAGAAAAAGTTATAGTGCAAATGCCATGATGACCTGTTTGGAGTAGCGAAACCCTAGAATCCAAAGCTCTGATACCAAATGTTATGAAACCAACTCACAAAAATATAGAAAATATAGATCAACACCTTATAATTCAGCCTCTTCAAGGGGGAAACCTCCTTTACATTACGCAAATGAACAATTCTTGGATGATTCAAATGAAAAAACCTCCTTTTTATATATAGGAGTCTAAGGGGTCACAATATAACCAAGCCAAACTAACAATAATAATATAAAGGCACAAAAATAACAATAGAGGGATTCTATGGGGCACAATAATAACAATATGGGGACAATAGTGGCACAACAATATTAATAAGGGATACAATGACAATGGGGGAATCACTAGTATTATAGGGACCTAACATGCTCGTACTTCAGTAGCTAGCACACCATCCCACACAATCACCCATATGAGGGAATAAAACATTGATTCCCATGCAAAGGAGGCATTCACAATCTTAAGGATTCATCGAAGCAAGGTTTCTTTCTACTCTTGAAGCAGTGTCTACAGGAAAGGCAGTGAGCAATTTTTATTGCAGGAGCATCTATAGGATCCTACAGGATAACCTACAGGATACAGAGAACTCATCTAGAGGATTAGTAGTGGGCATTTAGAGAGGAAATTTCAATGGTTGGCTTCATCAAGCAGTAACCAGGAGGCAGGAGCTATATCTTCCCACATTTTCCAAGTTAAAAAATATAGAAAAACCCTCCATTTGGTTAGGGAAATTGCATTCTAGGGGAATTCTATACAGATTTGTCATTTAAAATCTCTCACCCATTAGAATGTTGAATTAGAACAATACATGCCTCCACAATTATCAAATAAAAAATGACAGGGGGATTTAACAAGAGGGAACCCACAAACACAGTGAGAATTCATCAGCACCGTCATGTACTAGAAATCTTCACAAGGCATAATTGGATGTATTTCTTTGAAAAAATGAGGGGATGAGATGATGAGGTGGCCACAGAATTTGCTCTCTCACTCATAGCACTAACTAGGACCCATGCCACTGTTGTGGTGAAAGGTCTCTCAGTAGAAATCACCCCTGAAGTCATAGGCAGAATCACCACACTTCCTTTAGGGTTGCCTTGGAGAAAGGAAGATAATGGTAACATCCAACTTGCAAAGAAGAAATTAATTTTGGAAGGAGAGGAGGTAATGGAGGACAAAAATGGGGTCAGAACATAAATCCTTTCATACCCTTGGAATGAAATTAGATACCACCTCATCAAATATATATCATATGAAGGGAGATACAATGTGGTATATGGATATATGGATACCATTTCAAACTTCTCCAAGAGCTGAGATTTGGATCAAACATACCTCAAAATAGACTAAGCATACCCTACTTTGTTCTTCAATGAGTGACATATATGAGCATCAAAGTGTAGGAAGGAAAACATCGATAGCTATCACAGCATGGTTTAATCAAATTCATCCAAGAAGATGCCCACTAGCACCTAAGAGTCCCTTTTACATGGACAAATTTCAAAGACATGCGGGTAGAAGAAGAAATAAAAGCTCTTGAATATGAAAAACGTTGCACTGCTAGTGAGAGGGATGAAGAGGAAACAGAGCGGGGAGAAGGGGAAGAAAGGGAGGAGGAAAGTGAAGAAGAGACAGAAGAAGATGCAAAATAGGAAACTGATGAACAAAGTGAGGAACAGGAGGAAGAATAGGAAGAGAAATACAAGGATGAGAAGGAGAATGGAAAAGAGGAGACAAAAGTCAAGGAAGAACAGAGGTCTACAGTTCAAGGCAAAGAAGGGGAAGAATTACCAAGAGTATCTTGAGAACCCATTGAGAAAAAGGCAGCAGTTTCTCTCACTACCCTAAGTACACCTCTCAAGAAAAATGGGAAGAGATAGAGACAAATTCCATTGTACTTTAGGAGAAGAAAAAGCACAATAATTAGGCAAGGAACACCTCAAACACCTAGAAAAATTCCTATTGTCATTGCAAACTCACCGAAGTAGCAAGAAAAGGTAGCTCCCCTTGAGAAAAATCAGGGAGAAGGATGATTCGAACAAACCTCTCCCAAATCGCCCATCACGTATGTTAGGAGGCCTGTCACAAGGGCTAGCTCGTCAAAGGAAAAAATTCTCCTAGAAAGGACACAGAAGGACCTACAACAAGCAGAGGCCATCCTACAGGAAACTCTGTTAAACCTAAAGGAAACTTAGAAAATGGTCCAAGAAGGTATCACTCAACAAGAAACAAAGAAGGAAGATCCAGAACTGAGGGGACATAGTCCTCAACCCAACCTTGACTTGTACTACAGGTTCATTGAAGTGGGTAGGGTCATTCCAAAAAACATTGCCACTCCCTTATTCTTTGAGCTTGAAAAAGAAAGGGAAAGAACACGTAGGTGGATGCAAATTTCCAAATATAAAGAAGTGGAGGATATAGGCCACATGGAGGAGAAAGTAAAGGAGATGGGAAGAGAACTGAGCAGCATAAGGGATAGAGAGGCGATGATGAAATCTCAGTTGGAAGCAGAGAATGCATTGCTAAGGGGATAGTTACAAGAGAGAGAAAGTCAATTGGTAGTTATGGCAGTTTATCCTTAGAGGCAATCCAATGAAGGATGCCATCAAATTCTTATGCATTCTATCTTAAGGAACAATGGCTACAGTTCCAAATTAATACCTTAGCACAGAGAGGCACTATGCCCTTCCAGGACTATAGACAATTAATTGATCTTTTGGATCAAAGCACCTTGGAGGATAGAGCTAAAATGTTTGATTTTTACCTACACAACTTGGCCTTGACATTTCTGAATGTGGGGGATGTAAATTAAAAACTAGGGGACTTGCAATTGATGGCCTTGACATCATGGATGAATCGTGAGGAGGCAAGAGCTACAAAGATGAAGAAAGTAATGGCAAGAGAAGAGGAAAAACTCCTGATTATAAGAGCTAAGCAATCAAATCCAATGGTTGTCATTAACACCCACAACCTAATTTCGAATGACCCTGAGCTTGCACCTAGGTACCTTGCTGCACAAGAGAAAGTAGTCACACACTTTGAAGACATGTTCAGGTTGTTAGGAGATGACAACATGCAAGCTTTCCAAAGGATATGGAACACTTTGCCCTACAGTTTGAAAATCAGAGAGTACCATTCTCCCCAGAGAATGAGAGAGGCACTAAATAGAACACCCATGTACAAGCAAGCTCTACAAAGACTCAAAGTCAATTTGATTGGCTTGAGACTCAATTCACCACTTCTCTTAGGAATGTTGGAAGGAAGGAAGGAAGAGGAAGAAAGAAAGCAGTGGGAAGAGATAGAGAGGAAGGTAGGATTTTATTCATAGGAAGTGGAAACTACAACAAAAGCATGGGATGTCCGAGAAGCCACTAGAGCAATGAAGGACATGGATATAGATTGAGTTTCTCAGAGGATGAGCAACACCTTTAGTAGGGGGATGATGATGAGCCTCATCATTGTGTAACTATATGGACCTTAATACAACTCCAAGCTTATTTAAATCAACTCTTCTCATAATTCCTTACATATTTTGATTATATTTTGCTTAATGAGATGGGTAAAAGTGAGATGGCATGTCTAGTGGACTAATGTGAATTGGTTGGAGGTTTTTGAGAGAAGATCATCGCAATATTGGCTAATAAAGTGTAGAAACTCGAATGAGACAAGGAGGAGAGATTGTAGGATATATATCTTCCTCATTCAATCCTCAATCATTTGAATATTCCTCCATCAAATCACACTAGCTCGGAGTTGCAAGGAGCCGAGTCATGAAGATCAAAAGGCAGTCAAGCCAGTGATAGTTAAAGAGCTAGTTCATCTTGATTTTTGGAGCCAAGCCTCCCTGTTATAGACATGTTTGGGCTCTACAACCCCAATCTTATATGTCAATAAACTAGGGCTCTTTAATCCCTAAAAGTGTTGTTTCATACCCTAAAGGATCATGGTCAATTGATTACATCATTCCCCAAAAGTTCCACCTAAGAAACCACAAAGAACTAGCCAAAACAGGACCATATTAACTGCTCCAGTGGCAAGGTACGATGCATACTGACTGCTACACGAGCTAGGTGTGATGCATACCGAAGAGGAATTCTGTAGGGTGTAATGAGTGAGGATGGGCAAATGGCCAGAATAGTTTCCTAAGTGGATGCTCATGAAATCTTCTAGAAACTTCTCCTATGACACTTGCCTCTGTGAATTCGCCCAGGGATGAGTAAGAGATCCAAGAAATCTCCAAGTGGAACCAAGAACAACAAGTGGAATGAAACTAATAAAAAACCCAGAGATGACTCACACGCTTGCACACATCTATAAATGGATCCCTCATCTGAGAGATCTAAGGAGGTTGGAATTTTGTAATTTTCAAGGAAGTGCTGATAGTTTGTCTTTGAGAAAGAGCATTGTATTGTTGGTGTGAGCTTTCTTTTCATGAGGTGAAGAGGGCTTTGATGCTGGGAGGATGATGCTGGATCAGACAGCTGGGTTGTAATTCTCCCTTCATATTTAATAAAGTTATTTAAGTTTTTATCCATTCAATCATGTACTTGTGAATATTGTTATCTATGAATGCTATTGTATGTTCATTGTATTTCTGATTCTACAATGCTTATGACATAATAGATCAAGATGCTTTGATGGTGTTTTGTTACTTTGTCTCTACAAGTATTCTCTAAAGCAGGATAAGTAGGAGAGGAGTCGCAAGCTATGTCAAGGGGGAGAGAGATCAAACAAGGAGTCAAGAAGAAGATCTAGGTTGGTTGCTTTGCCTCTCTCTTATCTATCATACATAGAGGAAATCCCAAATTGCTTTGATTGTTTGTTTCTAGGATAGCTTCCAATCCTAGAGGGGTAGTAGATAAAAAAGACACTAGTTTTCCCAGAAACAAAATGGCGACTCCGCTAGGGAATGAATAGATGATCGTTTGTTATTGTTGTTTGCTTTATAAACTATAGACAAAACCTGAAGTTAGCCAGATAGCCTTCAAACTGCTCTTGCTCTGAAAGTACATAGTAGATGAATGCTGCTTCAGTCAATCTCCTGTTTAGTTTATGAACTGAACATCTGACTTACAAGCATTCTGGATGCCCTTGTGGTAGCTCAAGAACCTCCCAAGATCATTCCTTTGTACTTTTCTCTTTACTGTCCATCATAGCTTAGCTTAAATCACTGAAATCAGCTGTAAATTTGAGTTAAAACCCACCTTAGTTGCACTCCCTAGCCCATCGCACCGTGTGTCACTGTCAACCAGTATGCACCGTACTTCCCCAGTGTACCAATTATGATTCATACTTGTTTATGTGAAGCATAGGTGCGATGAATAACTGAGCCTATATTCCTTCTTGAAATTTGGGGGTTTTGTCCTTGTTTTCAGCTCTGTTTAGTTGATTTGCTGCTTATGAACAGTACCTCATTAATGAAGCCTGCTTGCATTACATAGATCAGCCTCCATTGATTAGGATTAGTAAATGTTTTTATGTATTTTTCCATCATTTACGATCTTTTGTCGAAAAGTTTCTTAAATCAAACTATCATTTTTGTACAAAAAGCATTGTAACTATTGTTTTGTGTCAAAAAGAGAAGTGTCATTGAGTCCTTCTTCTCTGATAGTCGATTGAACTTTTTCTCATGTGCTTGATTTTATTTGTTGATATTTGAGGTGTTGAAAGCATTTTCTATTCGAAATCGAAAAATGTCATTTAGTCTACCTTTCTATTTTGAAAAAGAAATTGTTGAAATATCGCTTTGAGTAAAAATATTTCAGATTTGTGCTCTACTTAGTTTTCCTTTTTGGCATTTTTCACATTAAGGAGAAATAAAAACAAATACATGCACTTGCATTTGCATTTACATTGTGTGTGAAAAATGGTTTAGAAAAGTGCATTTAGGTTGTGCTCTTTGCTCTTTGTTTGAAATAATCGTAATTTTATTTCCCTAGTAGTTAGGATTTTCATTGATCAAAACAAACAACGATTGCTTATCATTGTAGATTGCTTTTTTAGGATTTTCAAATCAACATCACATGGTGAACCTTTGAAAGACAAAATTTTAAACAAGATCAACTCTAAAATAAATCTGAATGAACCTAACAACTCTTTGGAACCTAATGCAACACATCTAGAGGTCTATTCTAGATACGTGTTTCAACATCGTAAAATCTAGTAACTATCGTTTTCATTGAAGGTTGGGTGATTCCTCCTCTTTGATACGACAAGTGCCAGCAAAGACTTGTGCTCCCCGTCTCGTCGAGTATATATTGGGAGACCACAATAGGCTTATATCCTTTATCCTAGGAAGCTGTGTTTGTCGCCCTATCGATCGCAATGCACTGAACACAACATTTGGGAAGATTGACTGTCGTACATAAGTCCTTCGTAATTTCTCTCTAATTTATCACCAAGGTGTATATTGCAGTTTTGCAATTGGTTTGGTAATCCCCTTGTCTAGATTTCTAGAGTAGTCACTTTTGTTCCTTCTCAACTCCTTAAAAAAAAAGGTCCATCTAAGCTCTTGTCACTTCAAGTTCATCAAAAATCGAAGGGGACTAGAGTCATCTTTAGCTTTTCCTCGAATCTTAAAAATTGAAAAAGAAAAGTTGTGTCAAAGTGTCACTAAAATTTATTAAATGCGAAATAACATTCATGTTCCTTCATTGATCTTAGGTTGAGATAATGGAGTCTACCAATCAAGGAATCCCTTTTGAGGGGAATCCTAGTCCATTTTCTTCTTGGGGAAATATTGGTGCTCCGTATATGGCTACATTGTCCCTTCCAGGAATCACAATTGGCTTGCCAGTATGTCTATTCTCATCCTCGGTCATTCAAAGTACCGTGATTCCTCAACAATCGAATCACCAACCAGTTAATACTGAAGTTGACCCTTCACCTTCTTCCTCGTTTATTTCTCCCTCGCCTTCTTCCTCTTCACTTGGTGAAAGTAGCGATGCTAGTAACCAGGTGACTGAGAAGAAGAAGAAAGGGAAGGAGAAGAAGAAGAAGTCAGTTAAGCAAGGGGGCAACCATGCAGCATCTGGCGAAAATCTGCACACTGAACTTTCCAAACATAGACATCCATGCATAACTTGCAAAGGAGATCATTTTCATCGATTTTGTCCATGAATTCCTCGAATCTTGAGAGAATGGTCCCCCCATTCACACCAACCGGTGTCATCAACCTCTAGTCATCATGTTGAAAACACACCATCAACTAGTAACAGTGAAGTCAATGGGCAGAATAGAAAGATAAATATTCCATGTAGATGATGTGAAGGGGACCATACCCTTCCTTGTTGTCCTTTTTTGGATGAAGCCAAAGGAGGCTTGCATAACCATCCTGCTTCACCACAACGACATCCACCTGGATACAGGAAACTCTTCCCAAGTCCTTTACTAGTTGAAAATCCGACTGACATAACTCAACCATCAGGCGAAGCACCTATCACTGAAAGTGAATATTTGAGTCCATTATGGACCAAAGTCAACAAGTCGAGATGGCAGTCGACCGAGTTCTACCTTCAAAAGATCTGCATTTAGATGATACAATTCCCAAAGAGAGTGAGAACAATACTGTTCAAATTCTTTTTGTTACTTCAGAGTCCGATGAACTTTGGGGCAATCCACCCACTCCTTCACAACAAGAAGAGAATCCCCCCAGTTCCCGCTCTTCAAGGGGTTAATTCAATAGTTTATTCGGCACCCTCTCCAAGTAGTCTAGTTACTTCCTTTGATTGGAATCGACTAGAGAAATTCCTTCTTCCTTCTAATGTACAATTCTGGATCATAGTACACGTTTAAAAAATGATTGTCTTCGGCACTATCATAGATGAAGGTGCATCAGTAAGTATCCTTTCCTCAACTTCCTGGAAAGCGCTTGGTTCGCCATCGCTTATGCCTGTTACTCAAAATTTACCAAGTTTTAACAAAGGAACCAATCGACTGTTAGGGATCCTTCTTAAGTTACCCATAACTTTGAGAAGGAAAACCGTTCACTTCAACATGATGGTAGTCCAAGGACCATTAGATTAAAATTTACTCCTTGGACGTGACTATGTTTACAACATGGAAGCTATTGTTTCAACACTCTTTCGAGTGATATGTTTCCCGCATGAAGGCAAAATTGTCACTGTTGACCAGCTTTCATTTCCTGGTTCAAACACAGCTTCAAGTAAAACATCATCCCTAAGTGGTCCTTTTGCATCAAAAGTGTCTTTTCAACCTTCATTTCATCCAGCTAATTACCGCAAGTAGTCTGGTGAATGTAACAAAGCTTAGGGGGCATGCACCCTTGTCCATTTTGAGACAAACCCAGATGAAAATATAAGTTTCCTTGTAGGTTATGTGATTGGAGTATCATCCCACACCATTCACCTTTGCCTATTTTTTGGACAAAGCCAAGGAAGTTTTTTGTTTGCTCTGCGAACGAAACAATCTGGCTTAACCACAATGATTTCCATATGGTTACTAGAGGCTTTCCTTTTCTCGATACCTGGGGGCATGCAAACCTTTTTATGCAAGCTAGAAACAACCAATTTCATTTTTTTTAGCTTTTTGGCTTTTTAGCTTTTTAATTTTTCAGCTTCTTAGGTTAGGTGATTGGTCTGATCCACCATTCACCTTTGTCTACTTTGTGGACGGAAGTGTTTTGTCTAGCTGCTGATGAAACCATTCTATATAACCTTAGTAGTTCCTTAGCTTTTTAGTTTTTCTATCCTTTTAGTTTGGTCATTTCTAGTTTAGGTAAAAAGAAAACTAAAAACATGAGCAATGTTATCACATGGTTCAAGCTCGTTAAAAAATAAACCTACCACCCTTAGCATGTTGTCGCATGGTTTAAGCTCGTTAAGAAATAAACCCACCGATGAGAAATGTTATCACATGGTTCAAGCTCGATAAAAAATAAACCTACCACTGAGCATAGTTCCCCATGGTTCAATCTCGTTAAAAAATAAACCTACCACTGAGCATAGTTCCCCATGGTTCAAGATTATTAAAAAATGAAGCCACCTTTAGTAAATAACCTTTATGATTGCCATGCTATCACCCATTTTGAGCCTTCGTTGTGTTCCTGCCATCACCTCCATCCTTTGGCTGATCATACACTTCCACTTGTTTGTTTACCCTTTTGAGGAACAGCTACGATGAGTGGTCTTGTTAGCTAACCTCTTCACATCACCATGTTTTGAGAAGTTCCAAGCTTACCCGGAACCAGTCGCTACCCTAAATGCCACTCGTTCCTAAAAAATGAGTCTCCTTTAAAATATTTTCAAACTCATTAAATATGGAAAGATTGTCGAGCTATTGGCTTTTCCATCTCGTTAAAGTAATTTAAATGCCATCCCTATTGTATATTTTAATATTTTTTGGACCTGAGGGATTATCTCACGAAAAAGTTCGAGCACTTGTCTTTTTCAGCTCGCTAAAGTGATTGAAAAGTCATCCCTTTTGTATTATTTTATCCTTTTTCAGACTTAAGGGATTATTCTACGAAAAAGAACTACTGGAGTTTCCTTTTCATCCCTTTTCAAAATCTCTAAACATGAAAAGGACTGAGTTATCCTTGTCATTAAACTCATTAAAACAATAGCGACAAACTTGTCCACCCAGACAAGAACGAGTTTCACTGTCACTAGGCTTGCTAAAACATAACAATAGGTTTTCTCGAAGGGAAAATTATAGAACAAGCATATGTTATCCTCCTCAACCTTCACAAAAATAAAGAGGTACTGGTTAGAAATGTCTGGGGAAAAAGCGAAGAAAACTTGAAGAATTTTATGGTAGCAGGTCACTCTTGAACATGACACTTTCACTCCATTGCCATGATTGAGTTGGGCTGGGTTATTCCGTTCACCAGTCATTTCACCATTGGTCCTCCACACCGTCCATATTTTGGGGTTAATGCTACAAATCCATCTCAGTGTTACTGATATGTTCAAGAGAAATCATTCAGAGAATTTTCCATCCAGTTAATGCCTCATCCACTGCAATACCTTCACCCTCCATTTTTCACGACCAGCATTCCTGAACCTTGTGTCATTAGATCGTTTTCACCTCCAGAAAATAATTTGCTTCATTTCATGTCGTAGATGTGGGATACATTAAGGCCCTCCTACGACAAGTCACTTCTTGTTGACATCAACTTATTATCCAAGAAGTTGACTTAGAAATAACCCTTTCAGTACTTTGAAGCTTGAATTCCTCAATGGCAAGTTTCTCACTTCTGGCAATAGGTTGACATCAATGGCCTTCGACCGAAAGACTTTGCGTGGTGTTCGACATCGGATCATATATTCACACCACATGAATTGTATTGTAGTACCTTGAGGGTCATCATCATTATCAGTGATTCCTCTCATGTCTATTAACAGCTCACATTATTGGCTAGTAATCAAGCAATGTCTTTCCATGTTCGACTTCATAACATCTGTTCATATGGATCAACTTGTACATCGAGCAAAGATTAAACGATTTTGAAGACCCCTGATCTAGTTTCATCCATCGAGGTTGTGATATATTTAGGGACATAAAGACATAAAATGTACATAGAAGCTGCACAGATAGTCATCCAAGCCAAGGACGATGACTCTACATATGAAGAATCACCATTATGCAACTACAGATAATTATCTATCATATGTACATGAAAATTAATTTATAAAGTTGAGCATGGGAATGCTCGCCTCAACTAGATCATGAAAATTATATTATGATGATGATGCATTGTACTATATCTTATACAGATCACCTTCCAATTTCAAAAACCTCGGATCCTCATGATAAAGCATTTCACCTGACATCAAAAGATTTACGACTTCATGCTTTAGGGGGCAACTGTTATAGACATATTTGGGCAGTGCAACCCAAATCTTATATGTCGATAAACTAGGGCTCTTTAATCCCTAAAAGTCTTGTTTCATACCCTAAATGATCATGGTCAACTTATTACATCATTCCACAGAATTTCCACCTAAAAAACCACTTAGAACTAGCCAAAACAAGACCATACTGACTGCTCCACTATCAAGGTACGAAGCATACTGACTGCTACACTAGCCAAGTGCGATGCATACTGAAGAGGCCTTCTATAGGTGCGATGAGCGAAGATGGAAAAATGTCTAAGACAATTTGCTAAGTGGATGCTCATGGAATATTCTAGAAACTTCTCCTATGACACTTACCTTTCTGAATTCACCCAAGGATGAGTAAGAGATCCAAGAAATATCCAAGTGGAACCAAGAACAACAAGTGGAATGACACTAATCAAAAACCCAGAGATGACTCACACCCTTGCACACCTCTATAAATGGATCCCTCATTTGAGAGATCTAAGGAGGCTGGAATTTTATAATTTGCAAGGAAGTGTTGATAGTTTGTCTTTACGAAAGAGCATTGTATTGTTTGTGTGATCTTGCTTTTCATGAGGTGAAGAGGTCTTTGATGTTGGGAGGATGATGCTGGATCAGACAGCTAGGTTGTAATTATCCCTTCATATTTAATAAAGTTCTTTGAGTTTTCCTCCATACAATCGTGTATTTGTGAATATTGTTATTTTTAAATGCTATTGTATGTTCATTGTATTTCTGATTCTACAATGCTTATGATATAATAGATCAGGATGCCTTGATGGTGTTTTGTTACTTTGTCTCTACAGGAATTCTCTAAAGTGAGATAAGTAGGAGAGGAGTCGCAAGCTCTGTCAAGGGGCAGAGAGATCAAGCAAGGAGTCAAGATGAAGATCCAGGTTGGTTCCTTTGCCTCTCTCTTATCTATCATACATAGAGGAAATCCCAAATTGCTTTGATTGTTTGTTTCTAGGATAGCTACCAATCCTAGAGGGCTAGCAAATCTAAAAGACGCTAGTTTTCCTGGAAACACTCCCTAGATTTAAGGAAGTCATTGGAGACTTCAGTTGTATAAATAGAGAGGCCTAGAGCCTCATTAGGCTTTAGATTTTTGATGTAAAAGCACTAAGCATTTTCGAGTTCAAGACTTGTGGAAGACATCGTTATGTAATATTCTGAGATGATAACGAGAATGAGCATTTCTTTGATCCAACATTGAGTTGACTTAGAGGGCTGAAGCTCTTTGATTAGGGCCTGACCCTAGTAGCAAAGGCTTCTCTTCTTGTATTTGTATGCTTAGTTGGTTTCATAGATTAATGGTTGAATTGTTTTTAGCATTATTTCTTTGCAAGTAGTTGTGGATTTGAATAGTTTGCCTCCATTTGTGCATTGCCTTGGTAGTAGCGTAGGAAGATAAAGGAATATCAAAAATCTGATAGTGAGTACCTTTGTCCTCACTCCTCCCTTCAGGGCCCATGATTTGAGGAAAGAACTCCTATGCAACCCCAAAAAGACAGAATTCGTATTTCTTATGGAATTCAGGTTTTTATGCTACTTAGGCCAGCATTTTATCCATTTTCAAGAATATGATTCAATTTTCATTTCTGATATCTTCAACCTTGAATTATATCTCATAGTGTTCCACATTATTCTGCAATTTTTTCCATGCATGAAATAGGCAACTAGATAATGAAATTATGTTTTCTTAGTTGATTGAAAATCTTTCTTGATTGACATAATTTATAGATAAGTGCCAATGATTGATGTAGTGAAGGATTTCCAACAGTGCAAGGGGATTTCATGACCAACAACCCCATCCTAACCTCATTCATCCATGATTATCATTTTTTCCACTAAGTCCCTCACAAAATTCATCATTCCATAAGAACACTTCTCCAACTTTGTTGAGCAAATCCAACCATCTCACAAACTCTGTTTTGAGCTCTGAATTAGTCCTAGCCACTCTCTTGCCTTATTTCTCCCACCATTCACCTTACCTGAGCCCTACACCACCATCCAAATCAATCCTATTACTCTCGGTTGGATCCTGTAGGAATACAGGAGCTCCTGTAGGAGCATTAAGACATCCTGTACAAGGCATTAGGACGTCCTATAGGATGACCTGTAGTGACCGTTTTTTAGGCTAAATTGTGAAAAAAACACATAGGAAGATAGGACAATACCCCTACTCACCTCCCAAGCCATATGACCATTCACCATCATCCCTAATATGTTTGCCACATCACCAAGAGGATTTAGCCTTCATGTTTTTCACACAAAAAAGACAAAAAGAAAAAGAGAGTTATTGTGTTCATTTACATGCACAGTAGTAGAATTTTTGGTTATTTCAGATTGCATGCCTATGACAATAGGATTACACCCATGTTAACTTATCATTCTTTTGAAGCAAGGCCTCTTAGCAGTAGTTATATGAATGGAGTGTTTAAGCATTTGATCTCAGTTTTTCATTACTATAATAGACAAGATTTCAGTTAGTGTAAATTTCCCTTTTCCTCATTGGTAATCAAGCTTCTTCTGAATCAATAGAAGGCTGGTTTGGGAAACCACAGTGATCTATCATCAGCTTAGCAGTGACAAAGAGTGGACCCATCACAACTGCTTGTGTATACAACATTGTCACCTCCAAGTTTGTATGAACTCCAGGTTGATAAAGTAAGGTTGGTAGCCCTAGGAGTTGCAACATTCTTACTGCAATACTGGTGCTCATCGACCACTGCCATCGCTACCCAACATTGGACCCCGTGACTTCCCTGTCTATCTATTAATCACAGAAAAAGATAATAACAATAACAAGATAAGTTATTTGCCAATTCTTTTGGAACAAGAAAAGCCCTTTATGCACAATTAGTATTTTCTAATGGCTTCATGGGAAATCAATTCTTCTTGTTTTGGCATGTGGTAAAACATGAAACGTGCTATTATTGAGTGATGTAATTTTTATACCTGTAAAAAAAATTAAATCTACAATTTTATTTTTGATATGTCTAAAAATCAATAGATGCTAAAATTGTAATTTAAGTTTAAACCTAGAATCATTGAAGATAAAACTGTAGGTTTAAATTTGTCTAGAAAATAAATGCATCATAAAAAAATGAATTGAATTTAAAATTTTCAAAATCTAAGTTTTACTTTTAAATATGAAAAAACTCTTTCAGCCTTTTGTGCACATTCTTTGTGGAAAAAAAATAATTGTTTTTGAAATTGTAACACAAAGTAAAATTTATTTCTTTGTGGAACTTAAAAACAACGAATTAAATTGTAAGTTTTACTTTTAACTACAAAAAAACTCTTTCCGCCTTTTGTGCACATTTTATGTGGAAAAAATTTAATTATTTTGAAAAATGTAATGTAAACTAAATTTTGTTTCTTTGCATAACATTTTTTCTTGCGTACGCTTTCACTGGAAGTGGTTTAGGATATAGATATGGATTTGCTAGAGTGGCAGCTACTACATTTGCTTTTGGATCTGTATTTAGCAAATGTATGTACACGATACTGTAATGACTAGTAATCTGGTCTTTCAAAAACTAGTGGGGAAAACCATTTTTTATAATCAAAAGCTCTGGATTTAGCAAAGGTATGTATAAGATACAATAATAATTGGTAATCTGGTCTCTAAAAAACTAGTGTGGGAAATCATTTTTTATAAGTTAACTAAAATTGTATTTTACAAATAGAAGGGGAAACTATTTTTTATAAACTAGGAGGGAAAAGATAGGAGAAAAGCCTAGTCTATGAATTTTTATTTTTTATTTTTTAATGAAGTAACAATGGAAAAGATCAGGGAAGAGCATTTTCATTGTAAGGGACTCAAAATAATATATGGAAATAGCATCCAATTGTTTGTAAATTTGTATATAATAAAAATTCATAGTGTATAATAAAACTTACCATACAATATGTTTGATTTGATTGAATTTTGCAGATAGCAACAATCCTGCCTAATTTTTCTTTGAACATTGTATGATTTGAATGAATTTTATAGACTGTGTGATTTTTCTTTTCACTCTTCACCTCCCATTATTTTGGGGCTTCTCTGATATCCACCCACAGGTAAACGAGGGGAGAAAACTACCAAAAAAAGAATACCAAAGATAAAACTACCAAATAAAGAATACCAAAGCCCAAATGTGGCAGTCTCAGTGAGTTGTGTTCATGGAAAAATGCATGTAAAATGTAGGTGTAGGTGTTATAGGTGTTGCAGGTGTTCCCTTATACATTAGATGAATGAATTATTCTAACTTATATATGATGTGAGCCAGTAATGATACTTATATATAGCAAGCATTGGAATTTAAATATAGCGTTCAAATTTGTATATATATCTAGTTTGAACTAATGCTAACTCTAAACTAACATTAAATTAGGATTGAATTGAAATTCTAAATGGTTATCTTAAGTTTTATGAAAATCATACAGTCTCGTCGGCAATAAGAGGTCCAAACTGAAACTTTGGACAAACGTTTGGCATAATATTTTTTCTGAAACATTGGTTAAAGCATGAAACATATGAATTGGTAAAAACAATTTAATACTATCTCAATGCCTATCGATCACTATAGTCCTTGTTATGCCTTACTAATAATTGAAATGTGGTTTAGTTTGATTAATTCATAATTTGTTTATAAAAATTTTAAATTTTTGGGTTTACCTAGTACTATATAAATTATTATGTGTTGGAATATGAAATTTGTACTTGTCTTAGTTGTGATTATTTCTATTTGGAGGAGTCTATTCTTAACTATGTTCCTAGATTTTTGTGTGGTTGAGATATTATCTCAACCAACAAATTGTGTGTCCAAGATAGTTTTCCTATCTTGAGATAATAGTCATGTATATATATGTAATATCATATTTGATTAATGAAGGGGAGATATTGTGTGCACTATCAAAATTAAGTTGGTATTGGAGTCTTCATGGCTAGAGTGCCCCCAATGGCAACATAGGATCCTTCTTGCTCACATATTCGGAGTCTAGGTGGTCAAGAGTGGCATACCATACTCACAAGAGAAACTTGCTTTCTCACAAGTCTCAACGTATTTCCAACAGAGAACAAATCATGGTTGAGGGTGATTCTATTAAACCCATGATGATGGTATCAAGGGGGATTAGTAGGTGTTGTAGCATTTTTTGGTTTTGGTAAGTTAGAATCAATTAGTCCAAAAATGAAAATATTTTTCAAAAAATGTTAAGCTAGGATATGGACAAAAAAATACTAAATAAAAACGTTAGGAAATATTTTGATAAATATCTCCATATCATAGAAACTTTTAGGACAGACGCTATAAAAAATGAAGGCAAAAATAAAATGTTAGGTTAGAGAGAAAAGTGAAAAGCAATAAACTCTGAAAATGTGCAAGTATAAGTGCCACTACTTTTACTTTATTATGCAAAATAATGGTTGTTTGCATCTTGTCACAAATGCCACAACCCATGATAGTTAAATAGTTTAATCTTGACTAGTTCATGCTTTAAATTTAATGTTTATAGTAGGAGAATAAAGATCTAGCCAAATTGTTTAATCTTGGTAGATCAATAGTTAGGTAGAGAAGAATAAGGAGCTCATCAGCTTAACCTAAGCCCTTGGATGTTATAAGGTTGGAAGTACATAGTTTTTTTTTCAAAAGAAAAAGAAAAGAAAAGGATGTGCTAGCCTAAATGCACCCAATTAATTAAACAGAAAATGTTAGGGTAAGTAAATGGGTAGGTAGAAGGAAAGTTGCATAAGTACATTTACCATGCTTGATCATGTGTTTCAGTGTGCAAGGGCAGTTATGAAAGTGAAAATATGTTCACAAGTTGATTTGGTTGAATTCCCCTCATTCATTCCACCACCCACTAAATACTTACTAATTTCCTCATCATCCCATCATTTCCTAAGAAAATGTCATTTTCCCTCGATTTTCAACTTTGCACCTTGGTTTCACACATTTTCCTAGCAATTTACCCTCCAAACTCATTCTCCTACCCAAAAACTCCTTTTCCCTAGTGTGAAACCCATTTCCCATTGAAGAAATCATTTTCCCCTTGTAAATTCCTTAAAACCCATAAAACCCCCTTGACCTAAGTCTTTATTCCCCCCTCCTCTTTATAAAGTTAGATCCATCATACCCATAAACCCGTGCATTATGTTTTAACCTACTTATGTTTAACCACTGCTTATTCAGTAAAATAATTACAAATTCTTTGTAATTATTCCCTAGGCCTGCTAATATCCACACCTAATCCGTCCATGCATCTTGACCGAGAGATAGTCATCCGATCACATGCTCCCAAATCTAATGATCCACGACCATATCGTGCACTCTCGATATCCAATATTTAAAGACCTAGAGCATGCAAGATTCATGATTTTTCTCGAGCCTCTTGTGGTTACATGTCATTCCCACGTTAACTCATGTGCCCTCGGAGAAAAATCACCCCATGACTAAAAGTGATGCAATGAGCCTTCGAAACTACTCCCCGCAGACGACAAAACCATCCATTGTTCACTTAACCCTTCAGTGCCAAATTTTAAAAGTTAACCATTTAAACGCCGAAACCCCCCCTTTCGCTATTTTCTCCCATTTACACAGAAAAACCTGTATAACCCTCTTGCACCACCCTAAGCCTCTACAACCATTTTAACCATTGTTTACCTCTCAAAAAAACTCTGGACTCCATCCTCAGACCTTTCAACTCAAATGACACCATTGTAGCCTCCCTATCAACCTGTGTTTTTCTTAACGATTATTGTATTTTGCAGGTGATTAATAGAAGACTAGGAGACTGAGTAAATGAAGACTAGGAGACTGGATAAAAGGTTTTTATAGAAATTAAAAACCTATTTGTTCCAGATTCTCGAGAAGTGAATTCAAACGATTTTCCTATACAAATAGAAATCGGTTCTAAACCAAAGACAAAGAAAAAGAAATCATTTACACAGTAAATGTTAAAACAAACAATTTACATAGTTAAAAGACAAATGGATGATCAACATCAAAACTACCTAATACGGAGACATGTAAAAACTAAATGACTTACTGTTGAAATACATACTAAAAACTTGAAATGTACAGTAAAGGATATTGACAGGTCAATATGGTCAATGAGTATCAGATTAAAGTGTATTGGATGAAAGGTCATAAGTAAAAAATAACATCCAGCATGAAGATCAAAGAGACAAGTGGCTTAAAGGGAAAAATATCAAAGACCAAAGTGAGCAGAACCTTAATAACAGGGACATCAAGCAACGGTTCAATCGATGTCTCTATCTTCTTTCATGAAGATATTTCCTTTTCTTAGAATAAATCCTTAAACAATTTAGGATATTTTCTTAGTTCTACTATTGTATAAATAACTCTCTTCTCGAGTTATTAAGGGTTCACTATTCACCATTGAAGCAAGCTGACCATTGAAAAAGAGTCCACTCTTGAAGAAGAATTTGTAAGCCTTTGATGTACTAGCTTTTCTGGACCCTTAATAGAAAGCAAAGGATTCTGAATTCAGTTTTAAATAGTTTTTGTTTCCTGTAAGTTTTTCCAGTGTTACACATTATGTTTTTCTTCATATTCTTATGTTTTATAGAGATACCTAGGTAGGAATAATTATGTCTCATTCTATTCCTATAAGCCTCCAAAGTGATAATAATTAAAAAGAATGGATTAATGAACTATCTATTTAATTAATTCCCTCTAAATCAATAAATCATCAGCATCTTTTTGTAAGCATAAGCATATTCTCTTGAACCTTCTGAACATTGGTCAGAGGTTTTCATGCTTACGATTGTTTAATTTTATATCTGAGAATTATAATAATCATGTTATTTTTTTTGTTTCTGCTCACCACTATTCAAGCTTTATCACTGTGTCAAGTTTTATAGCAACCATATACTTTGGGAATAATATTATTCAAAAGGTTATGCATCAAAATGTTATATATGTTTATTCATTATGTTATGTAACCAGCTCAAGAAAAATATAGAAAAGACAGATCAATGACTTAGAATTCAGCCTCTTCGAGGGGGCAACCTCCTTTACATTACATAAATGAACAATTCTTGGATGATTCAAATGACAAAACCTCCTTTCTATATATAGGAGTCTAAGGAGTCACAATATAACCGAGTCGACCTAACAGTAATAATATAAAGCCACAAAATTAACACTAGAGGGATTCTATGGGGCACAATAATAACAATATGGTGACAATAGGGGCACAACAATATTAATAAGGGGTACAACTACCATATTAATGGGGTAATCACTAGTATTATAGGGACCCAACATGCACCTCTCCTTAAAAAAGTGTTGTCCTCAACACTTGAGTAGTTCTGGATGCTTCTGTATAAAATTCTCATCCTCCCATAAGTTCTTCTACTTGATAAGATACTCTGAAATTGATCGATTTCGTAGCGGTCGAGTTCTTGTTTTTATGACTGCTTTCGGTTCCAATATAATTTTTCCTTCCTCATCAAGTTCTGGAAATATTGTTTGAACTGGGAGCTTGTCGCCTATAACCTTCTTTAAACATGAAACATGGAA